>OY979694.1:112467719-112742719 GCA_963855945.1 Thereva nobilitata
TGAAAGCGACCGTCCTCTGCAGCTTGTAAAATGAATTCTTGTGATTTATTTGGTTGATGAAAGATACGGCCGTAGTAAGAGCCGCAGCTATGGTCGCTGGTCTTCTCTCTGCTGTGTATGAGGTTTCGTCGCTGAGGTGTGGAGGTGGCCATAGGGATTCGTTTCCGTGCAAGAATATGGGGCCGTAAAACCACATGCTGCAATTGTTGAGTTGCGTGGGCGCTACACCACGTGATAAAATGTCGGCGGGATTCTGTGAGGAGCTCACATGTCTCCATTGTGACGGTATGGTTAATTGCTGTATTCGAGCCACTCTATTTGCCATAAAGGTGTGGAAGGTTGATGTAGCGGCGTTTATCCAAGCCAGCACTATTTGCGAGTCACTCCAAAGGTATATTGGTTCATCTTCTAATCGTAGATCTCCTTTGATGCGATGAGCTAATTCAGCGGCTATCTTAGCCGCACATAATTCTAGTCTTGGTAATGTTGTCTGCCTCTTGGGTGCAACCTTAGATTTTGCACAAAGCAAATGGACTGTAACGACGCCATTCATGTCGGTTGCTCTTGCGTATGCTGCAGCACCATACGCCTTTTCTGAAGCGTCTGCGAACACGTGATACTGGATCTTTGTTGTCATCTTGTGGGCCAGGACATGTCTTGGGAATTTTATGTTGCTTAAAGTATTCAATTGGCTGCGAAAGTTTTGCCAAAATGTGTGCATGTCCTGCGGCAGGGCCGCGTCCCAATCTAGTTTTAGTGACCATAGCTTTTGGAGAAATATTTTTGCTGTAACTATCACTGGGGACATGATTCCCAGAGGATCAAATATATGTGCTGTATCTGACAGCACATCACGTTTGGTGATTTTATCTACGCATCTATCGACAATTTTGATGTGAAATTGATCTGAGGCAGGCGACCATGACAATCCAACGGTTTTAATATGATTTGTGTCATCATGATTAAAGTTGACTTCGAGTTCTTGATCCTCACTTGCTATTCCTTCTAAAAGTTTGGGATGGTTGGCGCACCATTTGCGGAGGCGAAATCCTGCGGAGTTCAATAGTGAAGTGAGCTGTTTCTGTGATGCACTGGCTTCAGCGAGAGTGTTGGCACCAGTGAGTACGTCGTCCACGTAGAAATCTTGACTTAGCACCTTTGATCCGAGTGGGTATTTCTCCTTGTGTTCTTGCGCCAGTTTTTTCAAGCATCGTATTGCTAGATATGGTGCCGATGTTGTACCATAAGTTACTGTACATAACTGATAACATCGCACCTTGCTCTCCGGCTTTTCTCTCCACCATATCAATTGATATTTTCTGTCTGCTTTATCTACCCAGATTTGCCTATACATTTTTTCTATGTCAGCAGTATAGACATATCTGGGCATTCTGAATCGTAACAATGTCGAGAATACCTCTTCTTGGATTGTTGGTCCCTTCGATAGCATATCATTCAGCGACTTGTTTGTTGAAGTTTGGGCCGAGCCGTCAAACACCACTCTCAATTTAGTGGTACTGCTTTCTGGCTTAATCACGCAGTGGTGTGGAAGAAAGCAGTGCGGTCCCTGGATTTTGTTGTAATCCACCTCCTCCATATGACCCAGATCTAAATATTCGTTCATAAACTGTGTGTATCGTTCCCGAAGTTCTGCATCCTTTGCCAGCCTTCTTTCTAATGCAGTCAATCTCTGGTATGCAATTCCGCTCGATTCTCCTAGTTGTGTAGAACTGCTCTTGAACGGGAGGTTGACGGTAAACCGTCCATCCATGTGTCGTTTTGTTTTTTGGATGAAATGGGTCTCACATCTTTGCTCTTCTGCAGTGAGGTTACTAGACTTTTCTTCTTTCTCCTCCAGGTGCCAAAAACGTTCGACTTGTGCGTTGAGGGCTTCATCATCGCTGCATACCGCGCACACTGCTGGCTCCTGATGGGTCTGATTGGTTGGACCTGCAACGATCCAGCCAAATACAATGTTTTGTAGTCTTGGTAGGCCCTGTCCTAACTTTATTTGTCCCACTGATAGAAGTGAAAGGTAGACCTCTGCTCCAAGTAATAAGTGGATGCTTCCGGGCTTATTGAAGTCGGTGTCAGCTAGAGGGATATTCTGCGGTATAGGCCATGATTCGATGGTAAGCTGGCGCGATGGCTGCGGAGAAACTTTCTGCGGTAGAATACGAGCCTCAATTGACATGGAGAAGCTGTTTATCATGGATTGTACACGAACGTTGACTTTTTTAGCGGATGGTTGATACTGTTCCCCGACACCTTCGATTGTAATGCTTTCGGCCCGTTCTGGCAAGCCAAGTTGTTTGGCCAGTTGTTTACTCATTAGGTTGGGCTGCGAGCCAGAATCTAGTAGGGCGCGACATGTTATGATTTCGCCGTGCTTATCGACTACTTGTACAATAGCTTATGGGATTTACACCATGCGGTATTTTATAAAACAAAAACACTTTTTTAGTTTGTATTGCACTTTTACTTAAGTTATTTTTGTGTATTGTACATAGCTTTTAGGGTTTTGTTTAATAAGCGTATTGTATATATATATATATTTATTATAGATCACTTTAGATTAATTTTTTTCTTGCTTGCGCGTATACGTCACGTTCGTTTGGAGGAACCTTCGTAAAGTGAGAAATGGAGATGCCGGAAATTGGCTAGATCACTGAACTTTGGAATTCAGTGATCGAGGGGGTGTTCGGACCGATCGTTTTGATCGTTCCGGAAGCTGTTGTGTAACATTGCGTAAAGTTTACTAATTTAAATTTACGCGGTCACCACATACTCCCCTCCCAGCGTAGCGTTAACGGAATGTTACCGCTTTAGATGGTTTAGCTTCGTTGTCGCGGTCACAACCGAAGGCTGGCTTTAGCCTGTCGATGGATATTGACTTGGTTGTGTCGTTCAATTTGACGACGAAGTGTTTTCGTAATCGTTTGATTACTTCATATGGGCCCTCATATGGAGGTTCGAAAGGTTTTCGAACTCGGTCGACTCGTATGAAAACGTAGTCGGCGTTCTCCAGGGCTACTGGCACGTAGGCATCCTTTTGGACGGGTTGCCGAGGATGTATTGCTTTAATGTTCTGCATATGAGAACGAAGGCGAGAGAGGAATTCTGATTCTTCAATTGGATTTTCATCGGTTGTGATAGAAATCGAATTGGGAAGTCTCAGATTCTGACCGTATACGAGCTCGGCTGGTGAGCATTGTAAGTCGGTCTTAATTGCCGTGCGTATGCCTAACATGACAAAGGGCAAGTCTTCACTCCAATGAGTAGTGTTATCCCTTGCCATTAAGGCTGCTTTTAGTTGCCTGTGGAACCGTTCGACCATCCCATTTGCTTGCGGATGGTAGGCGGTTGTCCGGATTCGATGAGTGCCGAGTAATTTGGCAACTTCATTGAACAGTTTCGATTCGAACTGCGTACCTTGATCGGTTGTGATCTCAAGTGGTACGCCGAATCGTGGGACAAATTCAGTGACGAATCTTTTTGCCACTGTTGAAGCTGAGATATCCCGAATTGGGTATGCTTCAGGCCATCGCGTGAACCTATCGACTATCGTTAAGATATAAGAGTATCCACGAGATGGGGGTAAGGGTCCCACTATATCCATATGGATATGGTCAAATCTATTATTTGGAAGCTTGAAAGCTTCAAATGGAGATTTGGTATGTCTTGAAACTTTGGACTTTTGGCAACCTAGGCATGATCGAGACCACTCATTGCAGTCTTTATTGATCGATGGCCAGAAGTATTTCTTGGTAACGGCTCGTCTTGTAGCACGAATACCAGGATGAGAGAGACTATGTTCGGAATTGAACGCTAGTCTTCGTAAGGAAGTGGGTATATAAGGCCTAGGAATGCCTATACTAGTTTCACACCACACCTGATGGGCGGTAAATGGTATTGGTGTGAGAACTAATTTTACCCGTGAGCCGTTGCTGGGGTGGTCTTGTAGAGATTTCAGCTCTGTGTCACCTTGTTGAGCCTGAGCTAGTGTAGGCAGGTCGAAGGTGGCTGAGTCAACGTTGTCGGTTGCCAGTGAGCGCGACAAGTAGTCTGCGACAACGTTTTGTTTACCCGACACATGTCTGATGTCTGTGGTAAACTGAGAGATTAGACCCAAATGTCTGGTCTGCCTAGGGGATCGTTCGGTCTTTGTATGAAGGGCACGAACCAGTGGTTTGTGATCAGTGTAGACCACGAAATTGCGTCCTTCAACGAAATAACGGAAGTGTTTGATCGCTGCGTAGATTGCGAGAAGTTCGCGATCGAATGCAGAGTACTTCCGTTCTGTTGGTGACAGCTTTTTGGAATAAAAAGCTAGAGGTTGCCACCGTTGACCGTTGAATTGTTCCAAAACGCCTCCGATTGCATAATCAGAAGCGTCAGTCGTTAGACTGTATTTTGCATCCTCGATTGGATGGTTCAGCAGAGTTGCTTCAGCCATCGAGGTTTTCACCTTGAGAAATGCCGCCTGACATTCTGCTGGCCAGGTAAATACTTTATTGGCACGTGAGCGGTTGAGAAGGTCTCTCAAATGCTCGTTTATCGGCACCAACTGTTCAGCCAATTTTGGTATAAATCGGTGATAGAAATTCACCATTCCCAAAAACTTCTGGATCGATTTGACAGAAGTTGGAGGTGCGAGATCAACGATAGCCTGAACCCGATCGGAGGATGGAAGTATTCCATCCTTTGTGATACGGTGGCTTAGAAACTTGATCTCTTGTGCACCAAAAACGCATTTCTCTAGCTTAATGGTTAAACCGAAGCTATCGAGGCGTTTAAAGAGCTCATCGAGGTGAACGATATGCTCTTCCTCGGTTTTACTGGCGATAAGTATATCGTCCAAGTATACATATACGAAGTCGAGATCTCTCGTAACTTCGTTAATAAACCTTTGAAAGGTTTGTGCTGCATTCCGTAAGCCGAATGGCATACGGGTAAACTCATATAGGCCGAATGGCGTAATGAGTGCAGTCTTATGCACGTCTTCTGGGGCGATTGGTATGTGATGATATGCACGTACCAAGTCAACCTTCGAAAAAATTGTGCAACCGTGAAGATTCACGGAAAAATTCTGTATATGCGGGATCGGATATCTATCCGGCACAGTGACAGCATTTAGGCGACGGTAGTCGCCGCATGGCCTCCAATCATGTGAGTCCCGTTTAGGGACCAGATGAAGTGGAGATGCTGCGGGGGACGACGAAGGTCGACAAATCCCCAATTGGACCATATGGTCAAACTCTAATTTTGCCACCTTCAGTTTCTCCGGATGGAGTCGCCGAGCGGTGACGAATGGTAATTGCCCTTTAGTCACAATGTGGTGTTGCACATTGTGTTTAACTGGAAGGTTAAAATTGGGCGGTTTTGTTAACGAAGCGTACTTCGTTAACAGCTCTTTGTAAATGCCGGTAAGTAGGCATGGATGGGATTCGGGGTTGTAGTCGACTGTCGCGCACACGTTAATTTTAAAATTTGTGCGCTGGTCTACTAAATGTCGATACTTGAAATCGACGCACAACTCGAACTTCGTTAAGAAGTCCGCCCCGATAATGGCTTTAGTGGTGTCGGCTATGATAAAGTTGTGGACATATCGTCGGCGTAAGCCGAGATAAAGTTCCAGCAACTTTGTGCCGAAAGTTCGGATCAGTGATCCGTTGGCTGCATGCAGAAGGACGTTCGGGCTTCCGTTATGGGCCGGGAACGCCTTGGCGGGAACAATTGATACGTCCGAGCCCGAATCAATCAGAAAATCCATCCGGTTGTTGGTGTCTCGAACGAATAGACGATATGAGCGGCCGGTTATATGCTCGCTCATGTCGACCCCCTGCCCCTTTAGTTTTTTTTAGGGGTGGTGGCTCGTTTCTTCGCCGATTTGGCGCCACCACCATTAAAACTGCAGGGGGCTTTACAGGTGCGTGCTTCACTACCGTAACGGTAGTGGAAGTAGCACAGGCTACCCCGTAGTTTGTTGGCCCCTGGTGGCCGATTGGCCGAGGGCTGAGGAGAGCCGCCTTGCCGATTGGCAGGTGTTCGGGCTCTTGGGCTGTTGGGCTGCCGTATCCACTGCTCCATCCTGGAAGTCAGTTTATTGATGGCACTTTGCAGTGACATCCACGGTGGTTCCGCATTGGATGGTGTTGCGTGGACGGCGGACGCGTATGAGGCGCCTCCGTGCGGAAGCACCTCCCATACCTTGTCTGCCGTGGCAGCCAGCCCGGCTAGCGATTGATCGCGAGCTGTGGCCAATGTGACCTGGATGGCCTGTGGCAGTCTCCTTTCCCACAGGGTCCGGATCAGGTCATCATTGACCGCCGTCGATCCGCCGGCTAGTGCCTTGAGAGCCTGGAGGAACTCCGATGGTTTTCGGTCTCCAGGCTCTTGCACTGACAGTAGCTGCTCGAGCCGGCGCTTCTCGGAAGTGCCGTATTTCTCGAGCAGGTACTCTTTTAGTTCCTCATAAGAGGAGGTGGCATGATCGACGGTGCTAAGTCGCATTGCCGTTACCGCCTCTTCTGGCAATGCGGCCATAACATTGTATACTTTGCCACTGTCCGCCTTGTAGCCCGCCATCCTGAACATTATTTCCGCCTGGTAAAACCAGGAGGCGGGCTGGTGTGTCCAGAACTTCGGGATGTCGAGCTTCGTCAGTTTGACGCCGTCGACTTCTGAAGTTCCGGGCTTTGGTTCCTCCGTGTGTGCGTTACCTATGTCCATAAAATTGTCTTCTGTTACTGACATTGTGTAAAAAAAAACTTTTAAATCAAAAAACGTCGAATCAAAAAAAAGAAAGCGAAAGGGATAAAAATAACGATTTGGAATACCAGCAAAGACAATAAATGAAAGGAATAACGAAACCAAAAAAAATGTAGAAACTTCAAAGCGCCGAAATTTGTCTGGTATGGTAAAGAAAAATATATATATATATATATGTGTGTAATAATATCAATAAAATTTTATGCAAAATATGTGTTTAAATTATATTGTACAATGATAAAACCAAAATGCATGCAAAATATGTTTTTTGTTTTAAAATTGTATATACCTATGTATGTACTATGTAGTGAAATAAACTTAAATGCTAGTAAGAATAAATGTTCGATTATGTTTATTGAGTCTCAATGCAAAGAGATAATTTTCTTTTGTTCTTTGTAATAATCCGAAAAAAAAAAACTTTAAAATCATCAATATTGCAAAAACTTTATAAAAACTATGATTACTAATGCAAAGGAAAATTTTTTAAACTTACTACTAATCCAAACAGACTTAAAACTATCAATAATTCAAAGCTACTAAAATATAATGGCGTGAATATTTTGTTTCTTATTGCATGCAAAGAACAAAAACAAAAGAAAGGAAATATTTGTATGAATGTTTTCAAACTAATTTAATATATATTTTTTAAAATAGATTATCTGTCTGTTGTGGTGATGACTTGTTCCACTTCTTTTGGGAATTCCTATAAATTTTATGGTGCTTTATTCCTCCTCTGCTGCAGTTCAACTGCACTTTGTATTGCGAAATTCCAATATGGATTCCGTGGTATATATTATTGAAATATATATTTTAAACTTTTGCACGTTCAGATTATGCGGAGCACACTTTTTTTAAAGAACATTTGATGTTATATTTCTAATTATTATTCGTTGCGTAAACTTTTTTACCGCAAATATTGCACTGCGCAGTAATCACTTTAAATAAAGAAAACTGTATAACAGAATATTTCTTTTATCTTTCTGTATTTAGAATTACGATACGAGAATATTTTTATTTTTCTATCAATATTGATTTCGAATGATAAATTATTATTTTGTTTTGGGCGATGCCGAACTTAAGGAAACTTATTGCTTGTTTTAAATATTATTAAAATGCACTTTTCCCGCGTGTTTTGCGGTCGGGGTCACCAATATGGGATTTACACCATGCGGTATTTTATAAAACAAAAACACTTTTTTAGTTTGTATTGCACTTTTACTTAAGTTATTTTTGTGTATTGTACATAGCTTTTAGGGTTTTGTTTAATAAGCGTATTGTATATATATATATATTTATTATAGATCACTTTAGATTAATTTTTTTCTTGCTTGCGCGTATACGTCACGTTCGTTTGGAGGAACCTTCGTAAAGTGAGAAATGGAGATGCCGGAAATTGGCTAGATCACTGAACTTTGGAATTCAGTGATCGAGGGGGTGTTCGGACCGATCGTTTTGATCGTTCCGGAAGCTGTTGTGTAACATTGCGTAAAGTTTACTAATTTAAATTTACGCGGTCACCACAAGCTGTTCCGAGCAGGACATACCGTTCACGATGAACCTTGAACCTCTTGAACCTTTCGGGCTGCCAAGATGATGTTCTTCTCTGGGTGTGTGCCTTGCACTGCTGCTGGTGGTTTTATTTGTGTGTGTTGATCTGCTCTAGTTGTAGATGTTGCCTTCCCTTCCATGTGCAATAATGTATTGTGCTTCTTATTGCATCTGATGCATGATATAGAAGGGCAGTTGTGAACATTGTGCCCTCTTCCAAGAAAATTTAAACAGAGGTTGGCACCTTTAACATGCTCAAACCGTTTTGCTGGTGATATCTGAAGAAACTTCGGGCATGCGTATAGACGATGAGTACCCTTGCAGAAGCTGCAGTTGACACCCGTAGCGACCATGCTTGTTGCTGTGCGTTTGTGGTTATCTTCTGTGCTTCGTGCTTTACTCCCGAGCGCCTTTAATGACTTGAAACGGTTTTCGAGAAATGAAAGAAACTCCCTTAATGTTGGTATGCATCTTGGATGTTATAAAGATTGCTCGTAAAGCGTGTATGTTGTTTTGTCAATCCTTTTCAGCAGCAGGTGGATTATGAGGGATCCCAGTTGGCTGTTTCCACTCCTAAGTTTTGGAGCCCATGGAGGCACTCCTGCGTTGTATCGTGTAGGTTTCTGATGGAGGTGGAACTTTCGGCAGTAAACGTTGGTTGTGCTAGCAACTTATTTAGGAAAGCTGTTACCAACAACCTTTTGTTCTCATAGCGCTCTTGGATTATTTTCCATGCAGCTGTGTAATTTGCATCGGAGACTGTGAGGTGCCGAATTAATTTTTCAGCTTCACCTGATAAGCTCGTCTTATACCACATCTTTTGGCAGTTGGCGATTCTTTGATTGTGTATTAACTCAGTGAATAAATCATAGAATTGGCGCCACTGAAGGTATTCTCCTGCAAACTTAGGCAAAACGATTTTGGGCAATTTCATTAACGATGCGTTATCATACGATGGAGAGGCAGATGCGGTGGCAGGTGAATGGTGCTGTGTTGAAAGCTGTTGCCGCAATCGATGAAGTTCGATAACCGTATTTTCTGCTTCTTCTTCCAGTGCAAAGAATCGCTCGACGTCATAACCTGCTGCTAAGGGGTCATCTAATCGGCTCCATATCTCTTGATGCAATGTTTTTGCTTCATTTAGATATCTATGAATTGTTTCTGCCTTAATTTGGCAAAACTGGTCTGTTTGAAGTTGATCTACTGAGGCTGCATTCGAGATGGCGCGTTCGAGTACATTCGAAATAGTAGTTTGCTTGTTAATCAAGCCTTGATTACGTACCCTTTCGGTAGTCAACCTTTCAATGTTTTTTGTTTGTGCTCCAAACTTCTTAGAATAGTCCTGGTTCATGTTTGCGCATGGTTGAAGTGCATCCTTTGTTGTTGCTATTGGAGCTGTTGTTTCCTTGCCGCCATCAGGTAATGATGTTACTCCATCAGCGAACATTGCTTGCGCTCCTGCTAAGTCAGATGTTGATGGGCTTCTTACCGGTAGTGTATTGGGAGGAGCGCTGCTGGCCAAACGTTTTGCTATATCTTCCAGGGTATTCTCATACCCTTCTCTAACTTGCTCGTAGTACTGCTTGGTGAAGTACTGATGGTCCACCTGGTCTCCAAATTTTGTTCGAATCGTGTTGTCGACTTCGTCAAAACGTTGCCATTGGGCTTCTAATTCCCCTCTCTTCCTTCGAAGGTAGTCAGGAGTTTTCCGTGCTGCTCCATCCTTCCTGTAATTGTCGATTAGCTGCTTCAAGTCTGCAGCCAGGTTCTTCTGTTCCTTAGTCAGATCTTCCATCGTAGCCATCTTGATGTTGGTTGCGGATACTTCTTGCGTGTGATCGATCTTCCGATCACGTCGGGGTCACCACTAAAATGTTTAAGATTCTTTTGCGTTAAAGTTTTTCTAAAGTTAGCTTAGGGTTCTTATACCCGTAAGCTTAAGATGTTTGTGTACACAGTTCTTGATACTGCTACACTCTATTCTTAATTGAGGTTCCAAGTAGGCTCACTTGGAGAAACGCGAAAAAATAAAAGCCTTTATTTTGGTCAAGTGACGATCTGTTAATCAGACCATTTATTTTATAAGTTCCACTTAAATACTAAAATTTTACCATACAAAAAAATCATCAGTAATAAAAAGAACAACAAAATAGACGGAATCAGCAAAATCAAAATTTTTGTTTCTCATGGGAAAATTCAAGTGCAAAAACGAAACAAAGCATAGAATTTCGTCTGACGACGAATTTTACATTTTTAATAATTATCTACGGTGCATTTTCTAAGCAGAGATAAAAGCTTTTTTTTGCGCAAGTAAAGGAAATCATATTAAATTACTAAGTGACGGAATTTACTTTTTTGCTGATTCTGTGTCTACGATTGACTATATGAAATTCTTATATTTTTATAGGAGATTCAACACATAGTCTTAACCTAGTTACTAGCTCATTTGTGAGGGTTTGAATTTCATTAAGGGAAAAAAGATTTTGATTTTGATTTGAGTTTATGGTGCTAATATTTGTATTTGTGTTACTATTAAATCTAAGTGATGACCAATTTAAGTTACCTCCAGTGTTTTGGACCTGTCGTGTTTTGCTTAGCGGGGGAAAATCCTCATGTCGGGGTATATATCCTCGATTTGTTGGTGTGTTTCTGGGCCTTCTGATATGTATTTTTTCGCGAAAAACTACATAGTTTTTCCGACTCGGATAATTTTGATCAGTGGAAGAGTGATTTCCATGACAGTTTGCACACTTTAGTGCGCTCTGCGCCGTACAGTTTGCAGTTTCATGATGCTCAGAACAATTTCCACAAAAAGTTTTTATGTTACAGTTTTTGGCTCCATGTCCAAACATCTGACAGTTGTAGCATTGGGTTATCCTATTGGGAAGTTTTCTATGAAATTCCCATCTAACAATTGTTTTGTTTATGACACTAAATTTCTCCCGCAAATCTTTTAAGGTTATTGAACCTCTTTCAAAGTGAACAATAAAGAATTGTTGTTTTTGGTTTGTGCCAGGTTGTTGCTTTCTTGTTACAGCTTTTATATCGAGGCACTTTATGCCTGCCGTGATGAAGTAAGTTTTTAGTGCTTCAAAATCTGTGGTTTCTAATCCACATAACCCAGCTTTAAAAGGCAATTCGTTCTTTAAAGTGTGGGTGTAGAACTCACATTTCAATTTCTTTAAGTTTGTGCAAATTTTGTGGTACACATCCATTGATTTCGCTAATATTTTAATACCGATTGACATGTTTTTAACAACATAATCAGTGATCGCATCATCAGCCAGAATTTTATGAATGAATTCACTATTACTTTTTATTACGTTTATAGGAGGCGGCCTTGGAGCCGTTGAATTGTTTTCCACTTTAGGATTCGGATTTTCCTCATCTAAACGGTCTTCCTCTTCTTCGTCTGCCATTGTTTGCAATGGAGCAAAGTAATTTGAACTCAGTGAGGTAGTGTTGTCGCCTGATCTTTTGCTTTGCCGTCGATTTTTTTTGGCTTGGGACGATGCTTTAGCAGTTGTTTTACTCATTTTGCTGGTCTTATTGTTAGTAAATTGCTTTTTAACAATTTCCTCGATTGATTCCGAAGTGGACTGATCAGAGTCCACTTCATTTAAGTAAACACTTCGCACACGCTTTATGTTTTTATGTTTTTTCTTTTTCGCAAAAAAGTACTCGTATAATTGTTACGATATTCACATCCGTTCACTACGCGAGTGTAAGCTTGTCATTTTCTGCGATAGCAACTCAAAGTTCTCAATTACTTCTTGGACTATCGATCTAGGTATTGATGGATTGCTATAAAGCAGACCGATGAATTGTAATATTTTTTTTCTATGTTATCTGTAACTGTGCGTGTTACTATATTATCATTTATTTGACTAGTGCTCGGTCTTAAAATATTATTATCATCATATTCTAAATGATAATGTTCTATTGCTGATCTAAACGAAGGAACAACTGATTGTTTACTAGAATTTTCATTTATAAAACATATTTTAAAGTGTTTTTTTAATGTTGAGATTGACGCGAATGTACGTTTACAAGTATCATTAAGGCAACGATAATATAATTCCTGATGATGCAAAAGTTTTATGTGACGAATTACTTGAGATGAATTATTAAAATTTTTTTCGTTGCACATATAATACTGCATATTAAGTGAAATGATTATAAATAGCGCGTGTACCCAGTGCACGTGAAAGATGTAAAACATCTTTGGCGATCTTTATCTTTCTTTAAATTGAATAATCAGTAAGAATAAAGGCCATTTTACATCCCAAAGGCAAAGTGGCCGCAGCTCTTGAGCTTTTTTATCGCAAAGAACTTTTGCCTTTGGGATGTAAAATAGCCATAAGTTTTATACTCACCGATTTCCTACTTGCATTAGGCCATAGTCCTTTGACACAAGCTGCATGTGACAAAGCGACATCTAATGATGATTTCGAAAACTTCTTATCGTATTTGTAGATGATTTTGAAATACGTGAGACTTGTGTACTGTGGTCGTACAAGCAAACTAACTAATGATAAATTTTTCTGATTTCATATTCAACATGAATAGTAAGTAACAAAGGAGCAATAAAAACTAGCAAAAGGACTACCCTACAGATAAGGAGCCCAAAAATTAAAGGATTCCTGTAGAAACGGGCCTGCCAGTCGTGAACTGATCCTTTAGTCGCACTCCATTTGTTTTTTAAGCGCGGAAACAAAATTTCAAAACAAAACTTTCGTCGGACAAAACCTTTCGTTAGTCCTTGAGCTCAGAGTCAACAGACTTGTCGTAGCCCGGCGGGGCAAGGGCGACACCTTCCTCTGCTGGGTACACCTATGGTTATCAGATTCGGTCTTATTCCCCCGGTTCCAATGTACATTGTGTGAATTTTCCGGTAATTTTCCGATATTTGAGTTTCAAACTTTTAATTTATTCATACAAAAATATTTTATTTAGTCCATCGCATACAAAGGCCTATAAATCAAAGCAGAAGACTATAATTACCGATTTCAATCACTAGAGGCATTGTTAGCTTAGGGTAAGGTGGAGAGCTTTCATCCGGGGATAGTGGATTCGATACCTGATGCGGGTGCTCTTTTTTTAAATATTTGAAAGATTACATCACAAGAGGTAAATGGAAAAAGCATTTCACTACCAATTTTGGGTTTGTACTTTTTTGGTATCATTGGAATCGTTTTCGAAATATCTATTTTCTACCCTTGTTCAAAAGTTAAAAATTTATAAGTATTTAAAAATTTTGAATTTAAGAAGTACATTGCATACAAATTTCATAGGATTTAAGAATATATTTCAATTATTTAAGAAAACATTGTTGCTTTATAACAATAACGACTCTATTAACCACATATATGGGCCCTATTTTTCTAAGAAAGTTAGTAATTTTGCTATTATGACAAGTTTTTTTCTGCGTTCTTTACCTATATTCTTATTTTATTAATACTGGAACCTTTCGTTAACGCCCCACGCTTTTTTACATTTTACTATAAGTTGTATTTCTAAATTTTACCAATAACTAACTTCATTCTGAATGTGATTTCGAAAGGTAGGTTGATCCCATGTAACTGGCTAGAGCAATAAGTCAGATTGCATTGTCACGCGAACTATGCATATGTTGGTCAAAATCAAGTTGCAAGATTTGTTTACTTTACATACAACATACAAAATACAAGATACAACATACAGCTGAAGCTAATATAAAGTGTATAAAAAGTAATTTAAGTCCATTAACCATTTTTATAGAAAATCAAGTAAATTTAGCTAAACAATCATTTTTTCATTAATCGATTGTAAGTTCCTGCCATTCTGCCGTTCTACAGACAGAATTCTCAGAAATCCGAATGCTCCATCTAAATTTTTGTAAATTTAGTTAAGAAATTTACTGTCTCAGTAATATTTTATGCAATTTACATTACAATTTACAAAAAAGTCATTTTACGTCTTCTTAAACTCGCACTTCTTGTTTTATACCTTTTTGAAATAATTTGAAATAAAAGCTTTGAAAAATAAATAATTAAATTCAAATGCCGAGATCAAGAATTGAACCCGCGACTTCTTGGAATATCTACGTAGTAAGGCAACCACTCAACCATTTGTTCCATTCTGCCTATGTCTGGCTAGTCATGTCTCGCTCGCGGCATATAAACAGTTTTCTTTGGTGCTACTATTTTTTTTAATATCTATTCTGTCTTCCTCAATACAGATCTTCCGTTTCCCGGAATGAAAATTGGATTGGACGAAGCGTTCCCATAAAGCGTTCCCATAAAGCGTTCCCACAAAATGTTCCCGACCTTGAAGAATTACTCTCAATGCGCGCAAAGATGTTTCACATCAAAAATTACATTTTTAGTTTAATAACATAAAATGAAGTATAGTACGTATTTTCGTTAATAATACTTTGTCTTGAAATATTAATATAATATTAAGTATTCTGGCTTACTCGTCTTTATATTATGATAATATTCATACAATATATCAAATGTTTAAAAATACTATTAAAAACAAAATTAACAACATTTTCTTCAAAAATGATTTAATAGTTAAAAATGAAATACATTAGATAACGCATTTGTCTCTTCTAACTTTTCAAAAATATTTTAAATAATTGAGTAGCATCGATAGATTGCAATTAATGAAAAATATTATTTTTGGTATTACAAAATAAAAAAACAGCAAATTTTAAACTATTAAAAAATGTCACTGATTAATAAACGATTAGGACTTTGATGCTAGAAGTGTTTGAAACACATCTAAACAACAGACCTCAAAAAGTTATTTTTTATTGTCTTGTTTTTTTATCTGATTCAATGTATTAAAGACGAAAGGTATTCGCACATCGGACTTTGTACGTATGTTATAAAGGCCCCATTGAATCAGGTAACAAAAATTCTCACACTCTAATGGGTATTGTAGTTTGAAGACTAAATAAACTTTTAAAGGCACTTCAAGTGCTTTTAGAAGCGAAGGTAGCTCATATGATACCGAATCGATTCTGACGTAGGCTTTATTTACATCCATAAGGTATTTTCCTATCGTAATTATGTGTGGCTGGAGGCGTAATCCCTTGTCCAACATCCGACTCCTTTGTTCATCGACAATTCTCCCAATATCACCAGGAATCTGTAATACATATAATCAAAATCAACAAGAGTGTCTATATAATGATTTTTCGACTTCAAATAATGAAATTTACCTTAACTTGAAGAATGATGACTTGTCTTGATTCGGCTATCGTCGGTTTCCAAAAGGCTAATTTACCCGTAGAGTCTTCATTTTTTTTAATCGAATTTTATTTGCTTTTGGGGCCATTAACGATGCCAATAGATGGAATTGAATCGCCGTTGTAGAGTCTTTATTACAGTAGAAATAGATACAAAAAATAATGATTAACTTATTTAATGTTAATTTATACTTGGCGTGAAGTAAGTTGATTTACCTGGATGTAATTTATTATCATCACTTGGCTGCAGCTCTGCATCTTTCTGAAGAAGTTCCTAATATATCAAGTCTTGATCAGCTAGCTTTTTCTCATACAATTTTAACAAACAGGGGAAAAATTTGTCCCGCTCTAATATAAAAAAATTCTGGCTGTCAGGAAATTTTCTCGTAAAATCTCGTTCAATCTATTTTTTTCAGTAAATTTTTTTAAATATTTTTTTCTTATTAATTATTAATTAATTAATTATTATTAATTATCACCAAATATTATTTATTAATTATTTATATTATATAGACAATTAATAAATTTTAGAAATTTACCAATTCAAAACTTTTTGCTTCTTTCAAAATCGGCCAGATATTTAATATGTCTTGTGCATTGACATATTTTTTTTCTTCAACATCACATTCCCGTAAAATGTTTGTAAAATGAACCTCAGTGACTTCACGATTATGAATCAACCACAATTTACTTTTTTCAGCTGCTATGCATTCTTTCAAAAATAAATTTATTCCATTGATTTTTTTAAAAATATAAAATAGTAGTTTTTTTAAATTATGTTCTGCACCTTTTGTTTCGTACTTATCAGCACTAGTAAGTTTAGGTAGTTTTCCAATTTGTGCTGCCTGACGAATTATTCCACACAAATTACGATATTTATCCGGCAATTTACCTTTGGAAATTTCCGATATATTTTTTTTGGAATCCTTTTTAACCGACTTCAAAAAAGGAGGAGGTTATCATTAGCTTAGACTTAGATAGGATCTAGTTCTAGTCTTTACAATAGTAATAAATATAGGTTAAGTAAGCTAGGGTAACGGTGCGGACTTTCATGAACCCTTGTTGTTCTCACAAACTTGGATCCATGAAAGCCCGTCGCCTGGACGGGGGCCACATGAGGCAGTAACACCTTCGCTGTCCCCCGTCCAGATAGTCTCTTTTAGTATTAAGATGCCTTTTAAGACCTGTGTCGTATATTAGGGGAATAGATAGTGCGGGCTTCCATGAACTCTTGATGTTTTGTGTATCTCGAGTCTGTGGAAGCCCGTCGCCTGGACGGGGGTTAGCCGAATCAGCACTGCTTCTGCTATCTCCTGCCCAGATAGCTAGGCTAGTTAGGTTTAGTAATTTAAGTTAGTTTAAGTTTTATTTTATAAAAAAAAAATATATATATATAGTTTCTAAGTTTTTTTCTTTATTAATTTTTCTTAGAAGTAAGCCAAAAATAAAGATCCTTTTTTATAATGTAAAAATATATAAGTTTTAGCTGAAAGGCATAATTTAGATAAGATATAGATTAATTTAGAGTGCCTGCTGAGGGCCAGTAAGTTAGACAGATTAGAATAGGCTAGAATAATTAACTTTAAGCATTAGTTAAATTTATATTAAGATAGATGGTAAGTGAAATAAATGCTTCTATAAACTAAAAAAAAAAACTAGGCGTTGACCTGCAAATAAAAATTGCGGGTTCAAACCCCGGAGGGTAGTTCGACTTTTTTTCTTTTTTTCTCTTTCTAAAATCCATTCTGATTGGATTAATGTTGTAAAGAATTACAAACTCTTCGGTGAGAAATTTCATGCATACTCTACTCATGCAGACTGTAAGAGAGTATTTCTTTGGAATGAAATTCTATTTAAAGCAGTTTCTGAAAAGCTTTATTTACGTATTTAGCCATCTTGTTGTAACAATCTCCCGTAGCACAACGACTGAGAAGCTTGCCTCTCGTCCTGGAGGTTGCGAGTTCGATTCTTTGACCTGGAGCAATTTTTTTTTCAATTGACACAATAAATATTTCTTTTTAATTTCCTTTGGGGAATTTTGTTTCATATTAAATAAGTTTTTTTTAAATTGCTCCGAAAATACGCAAATTCATTACTGCAAAAACTATTTAGCTACTGTCTCAATTCTTTTCGACGGCGCGCGGCTGAGTGTCATACTTCTCGTAATAAATAATTTTTTTTATATTGCCCCCGAAAAAAAATTAACGGACTAAAAAGTACGAAATAAAATAAATTTTTAAAAACCGACTTCAGAAAAACCAAAAATAATGCACAAAAAAACCAAAAATAATGCACAAAAAAGGATAAAATAATTGTTTGAAATTCTTTACAACATTAATCCAATCAGAATGGATTTAATAAAAAGAATCACGATTTGGTATCTGTACGCCGCTCACTGATAAATTGAATCTGGTAATGTTGTTATTTTTAAAGTTGAAGGGGTTCTTTGTCCTTCTGCCAGTGTACGCATCATTGTCCACCATACGCATACCAAAAATTATCAAGTTCGGTAACTGCCCGATGACGATATTATCCAGTGAAAGTGTAAATGTGTTTGCGGGAATAGTGTAGCTCTTAACTTCAACTCGCTTGTATGGGTATATGGCATTTGAACGCTGTAGAACTGTCTCATGTGCTAATAAAATATTCAGGTTGACTGTTACGTGATTCATGTACATGGTTGCATCCAAGATTTTTAATTGTGGTGAGTCATCGCCAGCCTTGGATAAAATATAAAATTCTGTTTTTTCAAGCGATAAAACTACGTGTAAATCGACACCGTTTAACAGCAACTTATCCCGATTAAGCAAATCAGTATGTATTCTTCCCATCAGTTCAACTACATTACTTTTTAACCGACTTCAAAAAAGGAGGAGGTTATCAATTCGACGCGTAGGTATTTTTTGGTCCTGTTCACGCATAACTTTGTAACGCAATGACTTTTTTGCTTTTTTTCTTTTTTGTTTGAAAGGGTAGTTTCCCACGGTGGTCCCGTACAATTTTTTTTAAATTCTGATAAAGGAGTTCGAAGGTAGGCGTAAAAAACTGGTAAAATTAGTACACCTTGAACGGATAGAAGTATTTCAAAGGCAGCGAACAAATTACTTTATTGTCGCGTGCTCGAGAAGAGGCCGGTGGATGAATCGGCAAAGGCGTTGACCTGCAAATAAAAATTGCGGGTTCAATCCCCGGCGGGTAGTTCGACTTTTTTTCTTTTTTTCTCTTTCTAAAATCCATTCTGATTGGATTAATGTAAAGAATTACAAACTCTTCGGTGAGAAATTTCATGCATACTCTACTCAGGCAGACTGTAAGAGAGTATTCCTTTGGAATGAAATTCTATTTAAAGCAGTTTCTGAAAAGCTTTATTTACGTATTTAGCCATCTTGTTGTAACAATCTCCCGTAGCACAACGACTGAGAGGCTTGCCTGTACTCTTGCCAAGAGCAGACAGACTGTGCGTTTAGACCTGTAAAAGGCGTGTATTTACTAATTATTTCAATCAAGTGTGTGATACAAAGTTTTTCTAATAAAGTAGTGATAAATAGACTTCTAATTTTAAAGAAAGTAACTTTTGAGAACCAACAAAAAATATTAACGAAATAGAGGAGAAGAGACCTAGTGTAGAGTATGTACACGGAAGTGGCATGTCTCAAATAGATAGTATTAAAGGTGCCACTGGCACTAATGATAGTTATACAAAAAAATAAATTTTTAAAAACCGACTTCAGCAAAACCAAAAATAATGCACAAAAAACCAAAAATAATGCACAAAAAAAAAAGGATAAAATAATTGTTTGAAATTTTTTACAACATTAATCCAATCAGAATGGATTTAATAAGAAGAATCACTTGTGAAGACGGTGCAAGGTAGTAGTTGACTTTCGTTGCATTAACTATTGCTGCGAAAATTGTATTCATTTCTTTGTTAGCCTTATGCCCTTAATACATCACCCCGAAAACAGGTGTTGGCACCGTCTTCAAAAGTGATTCTTCTTATTAAATCCATTCTGATTGGATTAATGTTGTAAAAAATTTCAAACAATTATTTTATCCTTTTTTTTGTGCATTATTTTTGGTTTTTTGTGCATTATTTTTGGTTTTGCTGAAGTCGGTTTTTAAAAATTTATTTTATTTCGTACTTTTTAGTCCGTTAATTTTTTTCGGGGGTAATATAAAAAAAATTATTTATTACGAGAAGCATGACACTCAGCCGCGCGCCGTCGAAAAGAATTGAGTCAGTAGCTAAATAGTTTTTGCAGTAATGAATTTGCGTATTTTCGGAGCAATTTAAAAAAAACTTATTTAATATGAAACAAAATTTCCCAAAGGAAATTAAAAAGAAATATTTATTGTGTCGATTGAAAAAAAAATTGCTCCAGGTCAAAGAATCGAACTCGCAACCTCCAGGACGAGAGGCAAGCGTCTCAGTCGTTGTGCTACGGGAGATTGTTACAACAAGATGGCTAAATACGTAAATAAATGCTTTAAATAGAATTTCATTCCAAAGGACTACTCTCTTACAGTCTCCATGAGTAGAGTATGCATGAAATTTCTCACCGAAGAGTTTGTAATTCTTTACAACATTAATCCAATCAGAATCGATTTTAGAAAGAGAAAAAAAGAAAAAAAGTCGAACTACCCTCCGGGGTTTGAACCCGCAATTTTTATTTGCAGGTCAACGGCTTTTTTTTTTTTTTAAAAAGCATTTTATTTTCATATCTTATATCTAACCTAACATAAATGCAGCTAATGCTTAAAGCTACTTATTCTATCCTATTCTAAACTATCTAACTTACTGGCCCTCAGCAGGCGCTCTAAATTACTCACTATCTTATCTAACTTATGCCTTTCAGCTAAAACTTATATATGTATTTTTACTTTATAAAAAATATCTTTATTTTTGGCTTACTTCTAAGAAAAATTACTAAAAAAAAAAACTTAGAAACTATATATATATATTTTTTGTATAAAATAAAACTTAAACTAACTTAACTTACTTAACCTAACTAGCCTAGCTATCTGGGCAGGGGATAGCAGAAGCAACGCTGCTTCGGCTAACCCCCGTCCAGGCGACGGGCTTCCATGGATTCGAGATATACAAAACATCAAGAGTTCATGGAAGCCCGCACTATCTACTCCCCTAATAAACAATTCAGGTCTTAAGGCAACTTAATACTAAAAGAGACTATCTGGACGGGGGGCAGCGGAGGTTTTACTGCCTCAGGTGGCCCCCGTCCAGGCGACGGGTTTCCATGGATCCGAGTTTGATAGAACAACAGGGGTTCATGGAAGTCCGCACCCTTAACCTAACTTACTTAACCTATATATATATTACTACCGTAAAAACTAGAACTAATCCTACCTAAGCCCTAAGCTAATCATTAAAAATAAATTACAAGCTAAACTATTCTATATCTAAAATTATCAGGGCGAATACGCAATATCTAAGTATCCTCCACCCACCAGTACAGAGTACTTGCAGTGGAGGCGTCTCGTCTGTCTCTCTCCGAGATTCGAGTACTGAACCTCAGGAGCTCCTAAACTTCCATATCCTCGTTACTATATAAATATCGCTTATCTGTCGCGGAACGATGTAGGTGGTAAAAGAGGGGCACCCCCGAACCATCTTGGACCAATCTTTTTGAATCCAGATAGACAAATGCCTCTGGAGGGATAAAGCCGCGTTCACAAGCAGCTCTGTGATATTCAGCGTTCGGGTAGAACGCTCCCCGAATAAGAGGATTGTCGCTCACCGTCGCTCTAACAATATGTCTTCGAATCAACTTGATTATGAAGTTGTCGATCCTATTAACAAATGCCTTATCATAGAGGACATTGTTGGCGTGAAACTTCGTGAAGCCAGATTCGGGTGTCCGATACAACCTTAAGCACGCCCTTAAGCATTGTCTTTCGAAGACCCGAAGCTTTTCCATATAAAAGGGAGATATGTTGAACCATACTGGACAACCATAGGACAAAATCGGTCTGACCAAGGCTTGATAGCAGATCACCTTCACCCGTGAGCTTAGGTTTCTGCTGTAAAAAAGCCTTTTCGTCATGTGAAACGTCTTGTTTGCCTTGTCGAGAGCAGCACTTATATTTCTATTGAAATACAAGTACTGATCCAAGCAAAGTCCAAGGTATTTCACTTCCGATTTATGTTCTAACGCTTGTCCAGCATAGTTCGAAATTCGGAAGGTTTTCCAGTTCCTCTGCACATCGCGAGAAGCTCTGATTAGAGGAGTCCGGAAAAGGATCGATTCGCATTTGCTAAAATTGATCTTCAATTTCCAATCATCACTGTAGCGTTCGATTGTTTCGAAGTCACGTTGCAGGAGCGTCTGGATCACTCCAATCTTCGGCCCCGTCCTGTACACAATCAGGTCATCCGCATACGCTAATGCGAAGCGGAGTGAACTGATTAGGTCACTCGTAAAGATATTAAATAAGAGCGGCGAATTCACTGCGCCCTGTTGCAGACCATTTTTAATGTCAAATACCTTTCCTGATGTGAAGTTCCCACTTTTAACGATGAACTTCTTCTTGGAGATCATATTATAGATCATGTATAACAGAGGTCCGGTCATCCCGTATCTGACTAATTTGTAGAGGAGGCCCTCGATCCATACTGTATCGAACGCCTTCTCATAGTCGATCAAGCATGCTCCGGTGCACTGGCCTTTCATTAGGTTCCAGTGTATGTCTGATACCAATTTCGACGCGGCATGAATAGTATCATGTCCCGCCCTGAAACCGAATTGGTTATCGGGAATTATTTTCTTTTCCTCAACCCATTTGGATAATGATCTATTAATTACTGATTCAAACACCTTACTGATATTCGGAAGCAGACTTATTGACCGAAGATTCGCAGGGTTACTTTTATCTTTACCTTTCTTGGGTATTGGATACACCACTGCCGTCTTCCAGTGGCCTGGAAAATGGGCGTTGTTTAACGCATTGTTAAACAGAGTGGTGTATGTGTCTATAGCCACCAGGGGCAAATGCTTTAGGACGATGTTTGGAATACCGTCTACCCCAGACGACTTCTTATTGTTTAGACGACGAAATGTTAGCAGGAGATCGATTTTTGTAGTGAGCAGAGGATTTGCTTGCGCCTCAGGAATATTGTTCGCTGGGCAGTCTTCACTGAACTCGATGATTCTTTGGTTCTCAGATTTCCAAACCTCGATCTCTCTGGTTAATCTGAAGTGGTTCAGCAGGGCCCTATTTTCAAGGTCAAAATTCGGTCGAACACAAGTGTTCACCGAATAAATTCCCTGATAGTACGCCCCCACTAGATCCACCTTCTCCTGCTCGTCCTCTATACAATAATTATCGTCTGCATGACTGGTTTCTTCAGGATCTATGTTTGCAGACCTCAGAAGTTCCTGGTTAGCCAGGGTCCTGGGGATACGTAACTTGTCCAATCGGTTATGTGTTTTACTCCTAAAGATTTTATTTATCTGTGGGAACATGCTCGCGCTATTGGATTGTATAGCACGAATCTTTTTGTTCCAGTACAGATTCACAGACTGTGAGAATTGTTGTTTGAGGAGTTTTTGGAGGTTTTTCATAACCGATTTAAGGGTTACAATCTCCGGGCTTTGTCTATCTTGGAACTGGCGGTGTAGGGACTTCAGTCTCGTCAGTACTCTACTTTTGTGTTTTTGTAGTGCGTCGATGGTAGCGTTCTTGTAACAGTCTGTACTGTTCTTTTTCTTCGTCCGTGGTATAGTTCTGTCCATAGTCTGTACAATGAGGTTGTCCATATCTTTCAAATATGTATCAATCTCGTTGTTGGTCAGGTTCCTAGTTGTAGGAGGTAGTAGTCCGTTATTTTGTATTGCCCTTTCCATAGCCTTCTCGAATTTTGGCCAGTGCATCTTCTGGTAGGCAAAAGGATGCACTTCGCAATATTCGAGAAGTTCCATGGAGTCGTCCGGGACTTGT
The DNA here is from genome assembly GCA_963855945.1 of Thereva nobilitata. Classification (NCBI taxonomy): domain Eukaryota; kingdom Metazoa; phylum Arthropoda; class Insecta; order Diptera; family Therevidae; genus Thereva; species Thereva nobilitata. The sequence goes on from OY979694.1 coordinate 112,491,232, forward strand.
ACTGTTATTTCCAGTCCTTGGTGGTCGCTGTCGTACGGCACTGTCGTTAGACAGTTTGTCACGTTTGTGTTTACCCCTAGTAGGCCCATCCGAGAGTCTATCAAGCATATATCCAGAAAAGAACCGCCGTTTGGGTATGATGGCATATCAGTAGCGTAAAGATTTACTTTTCGCTGTATTCTATTCTGGACCAACCAGTCATTCAGTTGGTTGCCCCTGGTGTTTGCCGTTTGATTTCCCCATGCCGCATGGCGTGCGTTTAAATCTCCGGCCAACAAGTAAAAATTTTGCTCCGACTCCAGTTGGAGGGTTTGAAAAAGCGAGCTCATTTCCTCTATGAATAGCCTGGATTGGGAGGTTTGGGGTGCGTACGCGGCAATTATGTACAACCTTCTGCCACTAGACAGAGGGAGGTATATAACGCACGCTTCTAACACCCGAAACTTTGCGATGTCCCTGCTATACATGATCTTGTGTTTAAGGGTGGTCTTTACTAATATTAGTAGACCCCCACCTTGTCTGGCATTAGGTCTATCGCGCCTAATTACCACATAATCTTTGTAATCCACTTTGTGTTTCTCGCTTAGTTTAGTTTCACTAGCGAGAAGCACATCAGGATTTTGGTTTTGCAACAGAGTTAGTAAATTCGCCCTTCTCTCGTTTCTTATCAACGAGTTGACATTCACCGCAATGACCTTGATCGTGTCCTCCCTGTGTAAAGCCATTAGATTTACAGAGAGATGGTTTCTGTCGTAAAGAGAGCTGAGTATACGAAGTCTAAACGAGTTGTTTGCTCGTTTAGTTGTTTTTGAAGCTGCGCGATCTGCCCTTGTATGGACAAGAGAACCGCCTTCAGCTCACTATCTCCAGAACTAGCTGCCGGAGCAGCTTTTGGAGCTTGCTGTTTTGTGGGCTGGGTTCCTGTTGCCATTTGGGCGAAGGACATTCCAGGCATTACAAAATTATTTATCATTTTGCTCTTTTGCGCTTTCTGAGCCTCGAGTTGCTCTTTACGCGCTTGTATTCTTTTTTTGAACTCTGCATATTTTGGGCAACCTCTATAGCTCGCAGGATGCCCATTTGATCTGCAGAGTACACAGAACAGCTTGTTTTTGTCATTTACCTTATCTTTCCCCAGAGGGCATTCGCCAGGTTTGTGATTATTTTCGCACTTCACGCATCTAAATGCCATTTGGCAATTAGCTGCGGCGTGCCCAAATCTCTGACATCGCATGCATTGCAGGATGTCTTTTTTGTTTAATTTCTCCCATGACACTACATGGAAGCTCAGATATTTAATCTTTTTTAAATTGTCCAGCTTGCTCTCGGGAGTCAATTGGACCAAGAAAATCGGCAGTTGCCTCTCTGAGTCTCGCGAACGTGCGGTAGTGAATCTTTTAACCGCTTTAAATTTTAATTCTTTGACCTTGAGGGATTCAAGTTCTTCCAGGATCTCCTGAGGCTCAAAACCCGGGTCAAGCCCTTTCAATAGGACGCTTTGAGTTTTTTCGCCCTTAGCAGTAAACGTAAAATATTGGGTATTTGCCCTCTCTAAAAAATTTTTAATTTTTTTATGGTCTTCTAACTTACTTAAGACTAGAGCATGCTTATTACCATTAATCCGTTTGACGAAAAAATTAGTGTGTTTTAGTACCTGTTTTGTCAATCTAATGGTATCCACCGGTTTTTGGTGGAAGATATTAATTGGAGGTACCTTCTCCTTTTGTTGTTGTTTTTGTTGTTGCTCCTTTTGCTGTTTTCCTGCCGGCTGCTGTGATTGCAGCTGATACTGGGCCTTATTCTGCGTCCGTTGCTGTTGTTGTTGCTGCTGCTGTTGCTGTTGTTCAGCCACCGGTTTGGTAGCTTTCGGTGAGGGGAGCTTGGGGAAATTTTTTTCCTTCAGCTCCTCTATTAATTTTTCTAGTCTGGCTTCGTCTTCCTCAGTTTCGGTAGCCAGAACTCCGAAACTGTTTCCCTGGCCATTATATTGGTCAGTGACGGGATTGTTTGCAGATTTTTCCTCTGAGTCAGTCATTATTGCATCGTGTGAAACCGTAGTTCCAGACACTGATGCCGTCGCCGTTCGTTGTTGATGCTGCTGTGGCTGCTTCTTTTCATTGCCAGCCTTCGACCTTTGAATGAGGTTGGGAATTATTTTTATTTTTCGACGCCTTTTATTTCCAAAACGCCGTTCGATATTATTGTCGTCGCTAACGATTGAGTTATCGTCACCACTTGCACTTGATGTGTTCATATTCGCACTTTTTTTTATTTTGGTGTCCACTTGAGACATGTCACTTACGTGCTCATGCTCTGCACCGCTATTCTTCTTAACTTCCTTTGATTTGTCAATTATATCAAATATTGCTGTTCTCTTAACTAAACTGTTTTTTTTAATGTTAATAGAAAAAAAACTTAATTAGGAATTAGTCAAACGGGATTCGACCCCTAATCACTCTGTACACAAGTTTTTCACAATACCTCGATACTACGCTCGCAGTCTGTCCGCTCTTGACAAGAGTTCAAACAAGACTGCAGGTCAACGCCTTTGCCGATTCATCCATCGGCCTCTTCTCGAGCACGTGACAATAAAGTACACGGTGCGCCTTAACCAAATTTAAATGAAATGGTCTTACACTTATAAATTTCTTTTAGATTTTGATTTTACAATGTCCATAGGTAATAAAAAATGAAAAATCAAAATCATCGCCGGATAGCTTCTCAAAAAAAACGATTTTGAATATTTTTGCGTATGAAAAATGATATTTTTAGAAAACTGGTATGTCGGACAAACATGTAAATATGTTGAGTCGGAACAAGAGTACCTCCCCCCGGTTTTCGAAGATACTGAACACGATGGCGTTGTTAGAATTTCTCTTTCGGGTTGCGCAACCCCGAGGGTGCTGAGCACGGGGGTGGTGTTGGATATCGCTTCCGACCCCCACCAACCCCTCCACCGGCCAATACAACCCCCCACAAGGAGTGAATTTTTTTTGTAATATCTGCGCCAAATATATTTCCCCGTTTTCGAGGATACTGACCACGGTGGTGGTGGATACTTTTTTTTAAACCCTTCCAATCTCTTCTCGTAAACGAAACAAAACGGAGACGAGATGATTGTTGGACATTACAGGGATTGGAGGGGTTTAAAAAATGTATCCAATGCTCGAAAGAACTAGCGAATGAATATTTCAATTGCATTCATCCACCATCATGATTGCCACTATGTAATTACAATTGTTGAAAACAATACATTCCTTGATATCATTCCACCACTACAATTACACCTGATGCTTGGTGTAGTTAACACTATCTTTACGCACTTGCTAAAAGAGTGCGCAGACTTGGGCATGTCACGCTCAGCGTGAAATAAGACAAGGAAATTCCGGATTTAAGGGGAATGGGTGTAAAATTCTTTTAGACAAAGTTTATCTTCTACGTAAATCTACAAATCTAGCAATACTCAAATATGTTCAAGTATTGGACGACCTTAAAACAGTTGTCTCCAAATGCTTTGGAAATAATCTTGACAAAAATTACAAAGAATGCATAGGAGCTTTTAAAAGGAGCTACATGGCAGGGGCGTTTCCAGCCAACTGGCTTAGGGGGGGTAATTTTAAAAAAAGAAAAACTTAAATATTTTTTTTTATTCCATAAGTTCCATTTGCACCCTCCCCAAGCCAACGCGAGCTGAAGTTGCCATTTTACACCCCCCCCCCCCCGACAATGGACAAAAATGTCTGCCACTAATATTAAACGGTTATTTAGCCCTAATAGAAACTTACATAAGCAGCAGCAGAAATTTTTTTTCAATTTTAGCCCCTTTTTTAAACCCCCCCCCGAACTATCTAACTCGAGGTGGGTCCACTTCCCGTAAAAATATCATATTATAAAAAATGCTTGAAATTACTTGAAAAGCTTATATACCAAACGGCAGAAGGTTGGGATCACGGTGTACAGAAACAAGAGTTGTGTTTATTGAGCTGCTCTAGGTTGAGCTAGGTTGAGATATCTCAGGAAAAGGTGTTTCATGAGCAATTCGCTTGCTCTAACTTGCCTGAAGTTGCTCTGATTTGTGTTTCATGAGCCTGCTCTAAGTTGAACTAGCGCACGGTTTTCTGCTCTACCTTTTTTGGTAGAGCAACTTCGGGCAAGCAATTAGCTGTTTGTCAACTGTCACAAAACGGCAACAGTTAATCGAAAACTGTTAAAAATAAATTACAGTTACACGCCAGACCTCAATAAGAGTTTAAATTTAATATTTTAAATAGATTAAAAACTAAAATTAAAATTTCAACTTTAAAAACTGACAGATTGAACTTCTGACAATTCACTTTGAGAATTGTTGCCCGAAAAGTGTTTCATGAGATTTCTTGCTCTGAATTGCTCCAACTTGCCTGATTGTTTTTTGACAGCTACTCTACTGTGAGCTGCCTTGAGCTGCTCTGCTTTTTTTCGGTCTCAATAAACACAGCTAAGGTAATGTAAAAGGGACTGACAGCTTCGAATATCGTAGAAAAAGGTCTCCGAGTGACGTTAGCACTAATGCAGAAACAACAACAATAACTTCTATTTTATATGGGAAGAGGTCGCCGAGTGACGTTGCCGTCTTACGATATACAGTCGGTCGGACGGGACGACGGCCAACCAACAGAAATCGTACGATATTCATCTTTTTAGAGAAGAGGGTGAGAGAGGACGATGGGGAGGGAAGATTTTCCCATCCAACTTTCTCACCCCTCTTCTCTAAAAAAATGAATATCGTACGATTTCTGTTGGTTGATCGTCGTCCCGTGTGAAACAGGCCATACCGTGGTTGGGACGACACGATTTTTTCAAGTGCCAGCTCCTCTACTAAAAGGAAGAGAGTCATAACTTCTCTTACGGCGCTTGAGCAGTTAACTCCATTTTGTTTACATAGGCTGTTTCCACACGAGCTTACACACGACAGACAGAGTCGTCTGCAATCGTCAATTCTCTTTTGTCTTCGGTGAAAAATCGTATGAGCTTCTACATGAGGGAACAACTTGCAGGCAACAAATCATACTGTCTTTGTTGTTGTTTAATGGCTCCTCTACACGTTGGCCAATATGTTTGCCACCAATACCTTGGCCATCGTGTAGAGCGGGGCTTTTTGCTCACGTTGGTATGTGTTGGAATGATGGGGAGTGATGGCCAACACGTTGGCGCGAGATCCGTGTGATGTGGTTTTTTGACCAATACGTTGCGTTAACGCGAAATTCGTGTGGTGTGCTGAAAGAGTTGTGGTAGAGTTATGGCAGCCGCGTCCACACGTTGGGCCATTTTGCCACAACCATTGGCACACATATTGGCCAACGTGTAGAGGAGGCATAAGACATTCTCTTTGTGAGCAAAAGGGCATTTCAGAAAAAAACAACAACAATGCAAGAGCTGTCAAAGTGTTCGATCAAAAATCGGGTCGGGTCGGTCCCTTCCAGCAGTTTTGGAAAAATTCATAGATCGCCGACTAGATTCACCATAACTTAACTTGTTTGTTTGAAATATTGGTAATTTTTAAGAATAAAAATAAATAAGCGAACGAAAATTCTTAGGGGGGGTAATTACCCAATTACCCCCCTCTGAAACCGCCCCTGCTACATGGCCTTAGGTGTCAGTATTACACTTATTTCACGCTGAGCGTGACATGCCCAAGTCTGCGAACTCTTTTAGCAAGTGCGTAAAGATAGTGTTTACTACACCAAGCAACAGGTGTAATTCTAGTGGTGGAATTATATCAAGGAATGTATTGTTTTCAACAATTGTAATTACATAGTGGCAATCATGATGGTGGATGAATGCAATTGAAATATACATTCGCTAGTTCTTTCGAGCATTGGATACATTTTTTAAAACCCTCCAATCCCTGTAATGCCCAACAATCATCGCGTCTCCGTTTTGTTTCGTTCACGGGAAGGGATTGGAAGGGTTTAAAAAAAGTATCCACCACCACCGTGGTCACTATCCTCGAAAACGGGGGAAATATATTTTGGCGCAGATATTACAAAAAAAATTCACTCCTTGTGGGTGGTTGTATTGGCCGGTGGAGGGGTTGGTGGGGGTCGGGAGCGATATCCAGCATCACCCCCGTGCTCAGCACCCTCGAAAACGGGCGGAAAGTGTTCTTTTTACAGGGAAACCCTGTAAAGCGTGTTTATCCCCTCTTGGGGGTGGTTTTTGACCGTTTTCGGGGGTTGCGCAACCCGAAAGAGAAATTCTAACAACGCCATCGTGTTCAGTATCCTCGAAAACCGGGGGGAGTTACTCTTGTTCCGACTCAACATATTTACATGTTCGTCCGACATACCAGTTTTCTAAAAATATCATTTTTCATACGCAAAAATATTCAAAATCGTTTTTTTTTTGAGAAGCTATCCGGCGATGATTTTGATTTTTCATTTTTTATTACCTATGGACATTGTAAATTCAAAATCTAAAAGAAATTTATAAGTGTAAGACCATTTCATTTAAATTTGGTTAAGGCGCACTGTGACGGTTGAAACAACGCATCGGCTTCTATTGTTCTCGGATTCTACAACACATTGCGTGTACATGCGAGCAACAGATACAGCTCACAAAATCACATCGGAGCGTTCTTAGAACTCATCGCAGTCGCAGTCAACAAAGCCCCGGCCGAAAATATTGCAGTCACTTCTTAAATTAATCAGACGAATCCTTTCGAATAGTCAACACAAAATATAGTAATAATAATTTGGAAACTTTGATTTTGGTCCATATTATTTAGCCACTACTCCTGAGCTCCGAGCCAGTCCCAATATAGCCTTGACTGAAGTCCAATTTAAAGAACTAATGGATAGCATTAGTACATCAAGTGAAGGATGTGCTACAGAAGGAAGTTTCTCCGCATGTACAGCACGATACGATGGTACACGGGTTCGGTCAAAAGTAGAAGCGTTTATTGAAACTACGAGTGTGTTTAAAGACATCGAACATATCTCAAATAAAAATGCATTGCGGGAATTACCACTTGTCCTGCAAGACGAAGCTGCTATTTGGTGGCAGGGCATAAAAAATGACACCCCTACATGGGAGCAAGCAATAAACCGTCTAAGAAAAACGTTTGCACCCCGGAAAGCGGCATACAGAATTTATGAAGAGATATTTGCGGTAAAACAAGATTCCACCAGCCCGACAGAAGCATTCATTACGCGTAAGAGAGCCCAACTTTCGGAGCTTCCAACACCAGCTCATACTGAGATAACACATAAAAAAAACACAGATAGATCTTATCTTTGGTCTACTTCATATATCCATTAGGGACAAAATGCCCCGCGACAGCGTTTCAACCTTCGATAATATCATTAAAAAGCTTGAGAAATAGAAGAAGCTAGAAAGCAATGCTCGTTTTGCAGAAACTAGGGTCATGAGTTTGCAGAATGCCATAAGCGTCAAAATAGCAATGGTTGTGGCACACCGAATGTATTAAGAAGCAAGTGTCCAACATGTAACCCCAAGACTACCATTTCTGCTAATGCATTAGACTTTTGCAGTCTGTAGATTGGTAATATCCAAACTGTAGCAACGCGCATACGTCCTAGAGTGACAATATGAATAGGAAGCTATTTGGGCTCTGCTTTTGTAGACTCATGTTCGAAGACAAGCGTAGCATCGCAAGCCCTGTGTGATTGCCTGCAGATAATGGGACACAAATTTAAGGAAAGCCGTGGCAGAATTATAATGGCAGATGGGATTCCAAGACCACAAAAAATTCTTACCACTAAGACTAAGGTTCAGCTTAAGGGACAAGGGCGGATCCACCGTTGTGGGCACGATGGGCATGCCCACAACCCTAATAGACTTGTGAAGTCACACTTTCAAGGTCTATTGAGATTGATAGGCTGATGATATTATATCCTATGCCTTAATAAAATAAAAAAATATGCTTCAGACCACACTTTAGAAGTACAACTTTTTTACCCAACAACTGCCACAATTATTAAAATATTAATCAGCTAGCAATATGCAATTGATATAGGAGGTCTGTCGGATATATAGTACGGTTTCAGAAAAGTAGGGCCAACGACAGATGAAGGAAGTATAGTGACGAGCCTACCGAGGGACTTGATACAAGTACAATTTCAGAATATCAATATTTATGAATTCCTATTTAAATTAAAACCTAAAAACGAAGCAAAGGTTTTAGGATAACTGAAATATTTTCGATTGAAACTGGTCTAAAAATCGTGAGGTTCCTTATGTCGTGGTTCTTTTGTCAATATAGGGTCTGTTTAGACCCTTCGCTTCCAAGAACGTTCTTCATGAACTTTGTGGATGAAGGGAGAACTGGGGTGGTACCTCTCATCATCCCCACTTTCCCCTTCATCCACAAAGTTCGAACCTAGTATCTGATGAAAAAATAATATTGAAATCGCCACTCAAAATCATGGGGATTTCGTTGAAGTTTTGACCTAGTAAAATTGAACCTTCAGAAGTGAAGATTGTCATGTATGAATTCCGGCAGAATGAAATCGGCAGAAGAGTACTTTCGGAAATCAATTTACATAGCTTTATTAGATTCCGTTATTAATGATTTAGGGCAGAGATTGTTTCCGGAAGTATAGATGTTTTCAAAAGAAGAAAATAGATTGTCGACAGTACAAAGGGCTTTTCCTCTAATCTTCCACATAAAAAAAAAACTCCGTGACACAAAAAATTTGAACAGTTCTGCGCACTTCGTTGCCAATTATAAATTTTGTTCAATCATTTCCCCTCTTTTCATTTAAAAAGACAACAAATGCAGCAAAAACTCAACAAAATAATTTGGGAAGGGATGCGCCATAACCTTCTATATTTACAAGCCATTAACACGGAATATATTGAGAGCGAATTTCCGCTCAATCGGACTACTGCTCGGTGCAGTCACGTTATGTTGTTAGTGTAATTTGGAGAATTTTGGGAGAATTTGGTAGTCCGATTCTGTCAATATCTATTCTTGTTCATGGCTTGTAAATATAGAAGGTTATGGATGCGCGCATGCCGAATGAATAAAGTTAAGTTATCTTTATATGTATTGAGCGGAGCTCAACCAAGTAAATCTATTCATCATAATAAGTATAATTTTACTATAATTATGCGAAATATTTCTGATCTCTAAATTTAAAATAATTTAAAAACATTCCTGAATAATTTTTTTTAAATATACATGAGCGTTTTCATTCATAAGATGAAAGTTCTCCGCAGCCGCAAGCAACACAATCTCCCCAGGCAGAAGCGCGCATGCGACTGACGAAAAACGTCACAATCCAAGTAACAAAGTATTAAAAACACAAATTTCGTATTTTTTAATTGAAATTGCTACAATTTATTTCTGTAGCAAATATGTAAAATACAAAGAAGAAAATTTATCTCAAGCTTTTAAACATTTTTAAGAGTTTTTTACCCCAACATGCGTTAAATGTCACGGAGTTTGAAAAGATGGGCCAAGTCAATAATGCACGTTGCGCGAGCAAATGACTTCTTCAGCAATTGGAAGTCTGTAGCTGAATAAGTCATTTGCTCGCGCAACGTGCATTATTGACTTGGCCCGATCTATACTCGAGCTGTTTCAGTTTGGAGTTTTTCTACCTAAACCAAATGTTAGTGTCAGCGACTGGAATATCGATATCGAAACAGTGAAAAAAGTTTTCCAGATGTACCTACCGGCTATTCATTAACGATAATGAATCAACTGTTATAAATGAATACCGACTCTGGATGGCCAAATGGAAAAGAGAATGTGAAAACAATTCCGCTATACCAGAGGTGGTAGTTTATCTCATTGAAGCGACCAAGATTTGTACCCTAACATAAAAATTTTCTTACAAATACTGGCAACTTTCCCGGTCAGTGTAGCTACCGCAGAGAGATCGTTTTCTACTCTGTGAAGAGTAAAATCTTGGTTTCGTGCCTCAATGGCACAGGAAAGATTATCCGGGCTGGCTCTCACATCCGGGCTGGCTATACACAAAGATGTGAACATAAATATCGATGAAATTACCAACGCTTCCGCGCAAAAGAAACGTAAGCTTGAATTTGTAATTTAAGTAAGCACCTAAATAAAATTATTTAATGTAAAATGTATACTAGCGTTTAATTTAATTTGATATCCATTAAATCTGTAAAAATTTCATCAAAATCGGTTCAGTAGTTTAGAGTCTAAATGTGACATTGGGTGGTGTGAATAAAAACTGAGTGCAAGTGTTCACTCCATTTTTTTGAGTGAACACTTATTTTGGCGTGAATAAAAATAACCTTCGTTAGGTTTCGTTAAGTACTTCACTCTGTCATTTCTCCATCTAGAGTGAACACTTCATTTTGATGTGAATAAAACAAAGTTTTAACGTTTGCCTGTGAGTGAACACTTGTAAAATTCGAGGCTGGTTGCGAGGACCTTTTTCATTCATTTTAATAAAATAAATTAAAAAAACTTTTAAAATAAATAACTTTTATAAATGAAATGCACTAAAAAGTAAAAAATGATTTTTTCTTTGGCAGTGATAGGTATACACACGAAAAGTTTCATGGCAAAATAAGAAGTTTAATGTGTATTAACAATTTTAAAATTATATTCTCGTTTGACTTTAAATGTTTGAACTCTTATCAATGAATAGTGTAAATTTACAGCATTTCAAGTGCATTATTAAAAGTTTGGGCATGAGTTGCAGTTAGACTTTTATTAATGCATTTGAAAAGCTGTAAATTTACACAATTCATTGATAAGAGATCAAACATTTAAAGTCAAACGAGAATATAATTTTAAAATTGTTAATACATATTAAACTTTAAGATAAGCCTGAGTTCTAGAATTTCTTATTTTGCAATGAAACTTTTCTTGTGTATACCTATCACTGCCAAAGAAAAAAAATATTTTTTACTTTTTAGTCACAACTATTATTACAAACTAAATTTTTAAATTAATCCATTTTAAAAAGCAGCGGGTAAGTTTCTCATGCGATCCGGTTTTATATTTTCAATTTTCAATCCGTTTAAAGATCTTAATCTACTCAGCATTAGATAAATGCTTGACCTCGCAACAAAACCACCTTTTTCCCAAACTAAATCCCGCAAAGGTAAATTTTTCCCACAGAACCTCATTTAGCCTTAAATAAATTTTCCCAAAGTAAAACTCCTAAATACATCCACGTTTACTAGCCTACTAATTTCACAAAAATGACGTTTCCCTTTAATCCCAAAATTTCCCATGAGTGAACTAAAATTTCCCATGAGTGAATAGTATTTGAATGAGAGAATTTTATTCACACTAAATCGAGTGTTCACTTTTAACGAATCACTCCACTCAGGAGTGTTCCCTTTAAGTGTACACTTAGTTTTTATTCACTCCACCCATTGTGATGTGTAAACAAACACTCATTTACTTTTGTAATTTTCGTGAGCGAACAAACTAACATTTTACAGGGTAATTAATTTACCTACTAGTGTTTGCCCACGTGGAATTATACACTGTACAAAATCTTGGTTAGGGCGTCATACATTTTGTAAACATCTCCTTTGTAGGAATGAACTATATCGATCATGAGCGAGTTCATACTCCGACTCGCACTTGGCCGATTTTCGGGTGGCTGTGACCACAACCTTTTTTGAGGGCTGGATCCGCCCCTGTTAAGGGACGGACTATCGATACAGAGTTTATAGTATTGCCAAACTATAAGGAAAGCAAAACACTTCTAGGAGTTGGTTTCATAGAAGATGCTGGCATTGTTTTAAATTTACCTCAGCAAGCATGGACCTTCGTTGATAACCCCAACAAGCATTTCGATTTGAGTTATGAAAATGTCATAAGCTCTCCAAATACAAGCAGTTTTATTCCAGCTAGAGCACCGGTAAACAAACCTACACTAATTGAAGAAATTAAAGAATATGGACCAGAGCATCCGACCTCTTTTTCGTCACCCCAATCTGGCAATATAACAGATTCAATACCACCTACACCAGGAAAGAACTTGGACTTAGACTTATCTGGTAGCAGCCAACCAAGAAGAAAGAAGAAAAAATCTAGAAGACTGTTTGGCAGTGATATTTCTATATCCATGAGAGATGTCAAGGTTACCCTGTGTGATGACGAAGGTCAAGATCTGCCGACTTTAGAACGAACCATATTAACCAACTAATGCAGGAATCCAAACTTGTGTTTCAATCAGGAGGACGACCTACTAATGAGGTTGTTAAAGAACAGTCCTAGCAACCCTTGTTACAGAACAATCCTAGCAACCCGTCTTACTTTATATTTGGGCAGCAGAAATTCTGAGAGCAAAGGCGGCTTGGAGTTCAGTTGTTTTTAGGTCGCGTCAACAACAAGTCGTATAATTTATAGATTAAGTATTTCTGTATTGCAAAATAAAAATAAAGGATTTAATAGCAAAGATTCTACAAACATTAATTTAACTGCAAATATTCTACAAACAGAGGTAGTGCATCACATTAATACTGGAAGTCATCCGCCTGTATCCTCTCCACCATATCGCCTTTCGTTTCAAAAAAGAAAAGAATTAGAGAATGAAATGGAAAATATGTTGGCAATGGATATAATTGAACCATGTGAATCCCCATGGGCAACAGGTGCAGCCCAGTGTAATCCCTGTGCCCAACAAAGGAGGTGGTACAAAGAACAAAAGAAATCTTTTTAAAATCATACATGTTACAATTTTTTATTTGTATACATATAAAATAACATCAAAAATATAAGGTTAGGTTTTACTCGAATCAGCAGATTTGGTGTTCCTTTTCTGCTTTACTCGCAAGTACTAAAAAATAGAAAAGGAACACGCGTAATATAGTTAAATTGAACTGATATTGAGTCGATTTCATGTAAACAAACGTAAGCTGCAATTCCATTCAATTTAGCTAATGTACATTGCTGCGTAAAAAATTAAGACCACGTACATTTTGTGATGAACTTTCACCTGTGAAAAGCACTCGTTTCCAGTCCTGCAGAGTCGAATTTCTGTAGGCTCTAAGTCACAAAACTCTTGCTCAAGCATGTCTGGATGTTAGGAAACTTTTTCTAGCCGCGCTTCGAGCAAACAAACCTTTTGCGCGAAGGATTCTTCAAATGTAACCAGCAGACACTTGCGTACCACTTTTTTGGTGGTGATCTATCGAAAGATCAGCGCTCGATTCCGTTCGATTTTCTTTAACTAACTTGTGCGAAGCACTTTCAACACGTCTTGTCACAATTTTCTTACGTCCTGAATTTTCCCTGTTCTGCACGGTCCCACATTTATTGCGTCTTTTGATGGTTTGATGTACACAGGTTTTACTTATTTTTAAATGTAGTGCAATTGTCCAATCAGATAAGCCAATATTGTGAAGCCCAATAACAGAAAAAAAATTAAGTTACTCGATGCTCTGTAAACAACAAAAGTTATTTATTTACCTAAAATCAAATTATTTCATTAACTGATTTTCTGCCCATTTCGCCACTTTGATAGAAAAATGAAAACGTAAACGAATGGTATCAAATAAATAACGGTGCTAGCGGTCCTAGCACAGTTAACTATGGGTTTGTCAATGTTCCAAACTGTAACGCAAGGAATTGATAATATAGTGGTACCTATGCAACGTTACTGCATCCGTGCGAAGGGATATTTTTTCAAAAACTGAAGTGGTCTTAACATTTTAAGCAGGGAATAATTTACATTTTTATTTATAGTCAAAGACCGTCTTGTTTTATTTGAATGAAATTATTACAATAAATAGAGTATAACTTTAGTTAAATTTTAAGTGTTTCATTTCTGTAATACAACAAGTCGTTCAAAATCTGCAACCATTGAAAGTAAAAATTTCATCACAAAGTTTACGTGGTCTTAATTTTTTACGCAGCACGTATATCATATCGCCGCCTGAGTGCAAGAACTAGGCAACTCAAAATTCTGTAAAAAATAAATTTCTCTAGTTATCTATCCGTAACATGATAATAAGTGCGGTATTTTCATTTGTCCAGTTTTTACATTGTTTAATAGATGTTGCTAGTTTGCTTTAACAAGTTACCGGATCTTTGCATTAAATACTGCTCGATATTGACTACATGAAACTATGATAACTCATAATCACAAAATTTGGAGTTACCTAGTTCTTACAATCAGGCGGCGATATGGCGTTGATTGTTGAGATTAAATTTTTGTAATTTTTCACCAAAAATATGGAGAGTAACAAAGAAAACATAATAAGAAGAAAACCCAAAAGGAAAAAATAATTAAAATCTCAATTATAAAAAAGGCTAACATCAACTAAAGCCTGCCCCGAGCCTGACAAGACCATAAAATGCCTGACATGTCAGGCGGAATCCTGACGAATAGTAGCCTTAGTCGCACGTGTATTTAATTTTTTTTTGTTAAAACTCACTCTTTCTCGTCGCCAATTCTGCTCAGTTGTTGCCAACAATAAATAACTTTAAAAATATTGTATCAAAAGTATAGTTCAAGTTCAAAATTTTTATTCCGATTAAATACATAAGTATGCTTCTAACTTAACATAATAATCTTATTACTAGACTGTAGGTCTGCAGTATCCCCATAATGTAGGATACACATACTTATACGTATAAAATGTGATAGTAAATGCTATATGAGCTATATCAAGGCCTTCTCAAGTACAGGCCTGGAAGTTGCCTACCTCACTAACACTAACGCAGCTGCTCGTAGTCCCAGAATCTGTCACTTTTGTTGGATTTATACGCCGTGATGTAAAGTTCGGAATATTTTTGCATTAGTTTGCCGTAAAAAGTCATAAAATAATATATTTAACCAGTTTTTATTTCAGTAGAATTACCAGTGAATAGTGCTTTAGTGATTTAATTAAGAAAATTTAAAAAACTCGAGTGATTAAGTGTGTTTTAAGTGAGTTAATTGTGAAGGTGGCCAATTTTGTTTACATTCGCGGTGGTTTTTTCTTGTTTATTTAGGGGAAAAATGTTGAATTTGTGTAGTAATATAATAAAAAGTGCTTTTTGAGTGATTAAAGATTATTATAGAATAGTTATTAAAAACATAAGTGCAGAAAAATGTGAAGGAAAAGTGGAAAAGTTATTGTTATGTATGTTGTGTGGTGGTACTTGCACTTAATGTGTTTAATAACTATTCTATAATAATCTTTTTTCACTCAAAAAGCACTTTTTATTATATTACTACACAAATTCAACATTTTCCCCTAAATAAACAAGAAAAAACCACCGCGAATGTAAACAAAATTGGCCACCTTCACAATTAACTCACTTAAAACACACTTAATCACTCGATTTTTTTAAATTTTCTTAATTAAATCACTGAAGCACTATTCACTGGTAATCCTATTGCAATAAAAACTGGTTAAATATATTATTTTATGACTTTTTACGGCAAAATATCCCGAACTTTTACCTCCTCCATATAATATCTTCCGATTTGACAGATAATGGGTCTATTACCAACACAAACACAAACTCTGCTTCCAGGCCTGTACTTACGAGGGCCTTGGCTATATACAATGCCTTCTATATTTACAAGCCCCAGGTATATGCATGTATGTGTATCAAGTGCCAAAGAGACTTCAAAATCCGCGCTAAACAAGTGTTTTGCAGGTTATAGCTGCATTTATTATTAGTTTAAAGTGAGTTTTTAAAAGTTTAAAAGTGTTTTTGTGAACATTAAAGTGCATAGGAAGTGCCCAGGATAATGATCATCGTTGCAAAAGGATTAGCTAATTGCCTGTAAGTAATTTTATTATAGTTTTCGCATGCCTGTAAAAAATGTTGCCCTTGCAAATAACAATAAATGTCCCTGTTTACAATAAAAGAAATATTTTTGTCTTATTGCAATGTTTACGAATAAGTCTAAATATATCGTGTATTGCTTTAATTGGTAATAACAACTACTTATTTCGTGGCGGTTGCAACATAAAAAGAAAATAACAGCATTTCGTCGTTGCGACCTTAAGATCTCCTATGTGCAAAATGTAAAACCTTAGAAAAACTGAAAAAAACTGTTTTGTGAAAAAATTACTTAAACAACTATTTTTGCTTTAAGTTGTATACTAACAATGGAATTTAATGTTATGAACAAAACCATTGAGGAGGACATAAGATATTTTTTGCTTTTCATTCATGTGGAAGTAACTTTCACATAAGAGATTTCAAATTGCCAACTTTTTAGGACTACATAGGAGTATTTTTTATAACTGCAAAATGGGTTGAAGTATCAACATGGGAGTTGTTGCCATCGATGGAGGACATCATGAAGTTTACATTCAATTAAAAAAGTTAATTTCGATAAAAGTGTCACATAGGAGATATTAAGGTCGCAACGACGATTTCTTCCTTGAGCCCTCTTTATTAATTTGTCTTTGGTTTTATCAACAAGAGGGAGGAAGAAATTAGTAAACCATTTTTAAAGGTAAACAATTTAAGTTTAATTTTCATTTTTAATCGGACTAATTTGTGCATCATTGAGCAAGTTTACACGGGTACATCAAATAATGAAATTATGATCAATGATGCACATATTAGTCCTGGGTAACAAGAGGCCATATTTAATATATATTTGAAATAATTCATACTAATATTATCTTTAAGGCTTGAAGTGAGCCTAAACCAGGAATCTACATTGGTATTTTCTGGAAGTACATGCCCAGTAGGAATTCTAGGTAGCACTTACCGATGGAGCACTGATATAAGCAGTCATCTGGTAAGGTGTACTCATATTTTCTTTGGTGTTAGAAGACCCCTTATATAACGCATTACAAGAGAAGGCAGATGGTAAGGGGTAATCCAGAATTAGACCCAAAGAAGTTAGAAATTTGCCCGATGACTCATTTGTTTTCGTATTTTTGTAATGGTATTTGTAACTGCTCAGCGATCGAGTCATCGGGCAAATGTCTAACTTCTTTTGGGTCTAATTCTGGATTACCCTTACCATCTGCCTTCTCTTGTAATGCGTTATATAAGGGCTCATCGATTAGCAGTTCTGTACGTACTCAAAGGTAAGTACTTATGTAACTACTCTAAGGAAAGTAAAAAAGTAAGGCCTTACCTTCTATGACATCGTGTGTAAAAATAGGGACTTCTGTAAGGGGTATGGTAAGGCCTACCCCTTACTAGTAAGGGCTCATTTCAGTGCTTATGTAAGCTTACAAGTGCTACTGGGTATGCTCTGCATATAAAATGTAGTGGTTTGTTGTCCCACAACAACGTTCACCATCCATGATGCTTCCGATAGTCCAGTTATCTTCTCTCCTCAATGTGACAAAATCCGTGCAAAACTTATTAACCCCTCTCTAGTTGGCCCCTGACACTCTTTTATTATAACAATATTTGATATTTAATTACATATATCATAAATTTATTTATTAATTCAGGCCCATTGGGCTAGATTTATTTAAAACTTTAAAAACTTGTAAACCTGAACCCCGGCGGTCATGTGCAATATTTCACAATGCTGCCAGGCGCTGCGGCCGCTGCCGGCACGTTCGACCCAGTCGGCTTCCGACACCAAAACCCGTATCAAAAGCACACATTCGCTACTATTTTTATTTTCTTTTTGTTCCAAGAAAAAATGCACATGCAAAACTTTAAGTTTTCAAGTAGCGTTTACATGAACTTTTTCAAGTCAATGACAAATTTTTGTGATATACTTAACCCAAGTATACTTGAAGCGAGGATGAGTTTACATACATATTTTGTTACTTAAAACCTCGAAATTCTTATCGATAAATGCGCAAAGGCACTAGGAGTTTATTTGTTCCCAAGTCCGGAGCAATTTGGATACAAGATTAACGTTGGGACCCAAGTAAAAAAGTTACAAAAAGACCAATGTTATCAGATATTGTAAAGTTCTTTGACCCTCTGGGTGGTTGGCACCAACGATTGTCAAAGCGAAGATCTTAATGCAATACTATGCTATGCGGTATCGGATGGGACGATGTTCTTACAGAAAATATACATGACACTTGGAAAGCTTTTCGAGCAGACTTACCAAAATTATAAAAGATGAGGACACAACGTTGGTTGAGATACAAGAAAATTTCCAAAATAGAGCTACATGAATTCTCTGACCCTTCCAAAATGCCTTACGCCGCTGCCGTTTACATTCGTACAACTGATGAACTGGGAGGAGTAAAAGTGAACCTACTTACCGCAAAAACCCAAGTTGCGCCACTAAAAAGCATTTCGTTACCACGTTTGGAACTTTTTCTTGCAAAACTAATCGTAAAGATCAGATCAGCCAAGCCCATCGAAACTACAGGCCTGGAAGCAGACTTTTTGGTTGTATTGATGTCGGGCTATTATCTGTTACTTTTGTTAGAATTTATATGCGCCGGAATAGGTTCGCGAATGTTTTAGGAATATTTTGCAGTAAAAAGAGATAAAGCATTGTATTTTAACACTTTTTACTGCACACGGATTACCAGTGATTAGTGCTTAAGTTAAAAAACATTAAAAAAAATTGAGTGATTGTGTTAATTGTTAAGGTGACCAATTTTGGGTAATATTGCAGTTTAACCTCCTCACCTTCAATGGCCTTGAAATTTTAAGGTATTGTAGAGTTCAGCACGCTGATGAAGAATATAGAGGGTGTACTACGAAGAGTGACAAAGCGGCCGGCTGTGGATAGTTTATGGATAGACGAACAAAAATCGTAACGGTTTAGCCGCTAGGAGTAGATATACAATGCCGGTTCTAGCACAATTTAACATGGGATTTTACATATACCCTCTAGATTCACCTTTTCCGCCATCTTGGATTTTCTTCGTTGTGCCAATTGGTTTTTGACGTCACATGGTCTTGTACGAGAGAAAGAAAAGGCAAGTGAATGAGTGTATGTGTGTGCGTGTGTATGGTGATGCTCATATTACATCTTGTTGTGAAATTAGGCTGTTTTTTATTTTCGGAAGAGAGGATATTAATTACCAACAGCAGTTAATAATATTATTGAAAATAAAAAAGCGAAAACATGTTATGCGAGAAAAACAAAAGCTGTTTTGACAAAGTGGATCTAAAGGCAAAGCAACAGGAGCACATATAATCTTGATCGCAGTTGCGAAGAGCCGCGAAAGTAGGTATAA
The DNA here is from genome assembly GCA_963855945.1 of Thereva nobilitata. Lineage (NCBI taxonomy): Eukaryota > Metazoa > Arthropoda > Insecta > Diptera > Therevidae > Thereva > Thereva nobilitata. The sequence continues at coordinate 112,510,303 of OY979694.1, forward strand.
TGAAAAACAAAATAATCAGCCAGACTCAAGTAGGTCTCGCGACTGCATGAGAAAAAACAAAAGTAAAACTCGCGAGTTACTGTAGGCCTGTGGTGTCGCAATATGCATAAGATGACGTCATAAGAAACAGTTTTTGCTTCTTTTCTTTGCTATTCGGTGGCCGACCTCAGACGTCGTACCTGGGGTATTCACAAAAGAAGAATTTGCACTTGCGCACAAAAATTGCTGGGAAGAATCAGTTGCTTGCTGTTTAACCTGTTCCTGTGTTCCTGTTACTTACTTTGCTTTACAGCCACTTTGTTTTAACTTTAACTTCGTTTTTAAATACTTTTGATTGTTTACCGCGTAACATTTATTTAAATAATTAATACCCGTAATAGAAAAATGTTGGCAAAAAAAAATATTCTCTCATCCGATGATTATAAGAACCCCGAAAATAGAAATTGGTTTTTTCACATCATGATGTGAACATCTTACATACCGTCACCCTATTCCTCTCCCACGACAATTTTAATGTAAGTTACTTTTATGTAAAATTTTGGTTTTTTATTCATAAAAATACCTGAAACAGAATAAATTCTGGGGTAATCTGAGGTATCAAATCGGTGTAAGTTTTCTTTTAATCTGTGACGGCCTCAGCTTAAATCTCATATATGAGCGTGTTCGTATCCGTGTAACACAAATGACACTTGTCACCATATTTCTCTATCATAATGGAATTTTACTTTATGCATTACATATTAACAATAATACAAGCACTAAAGCTTTAATGTTCAATAAAGTTGTTATGGCTGGAGGAAAAATTGTTTTTGCTGTATGCGTTTATGAATACCTGTTATCAACCTTTTAAAACGAACCTATTGATCCTAATTATGAAGTCAAATGCTTTAAATATAGCTTGAAATTAAATCACGCAAACCTAATTTAGCATTTAGAAAATCTTCACAGCATTTTTGCACACCAAAAAGTATAAAAGGAGTAAAAATAGTCAAATAGTTCATTCTTCATCTCTCAGTCATAGAGACAAGACACAACAGGAAAGGAATTTATTTGATATAAAATATCTTTTTGTGAAAATAGCAAGGCCAATAGGAAGTAATATAGAAAGTTCAGTGAAAAATTTTATTAACAGTGCGAAAGTAGCTTTTACGAAAGCTCAAAATAACTGGGGATTAATTGAAAAAGGTGTTAAAGATTGTAGTAAGAGCCTAAGATGTTTAAATCGTGCTTTAAAGAGTGCATCAACAACTAGTGAACGTCATCACGTAGGTAATGGGATTAACAGTTATAGTTGCAAGCCCCTCAAATATAATATAAAAAACTTTAAAATTTCATGTGAAAATTGCCTAAGTGCTTATCTACACACTCCAGCAATTTTCACAATTCTTAGAAATAAAGTCATGCAAAAATGCATGGGAAATTGCACAAGAAATAAAACCCACTTTCCGGTAAAGCACACGCTTTACCAGCAAAATTCTAATTTGAGTTCATTCCTATTAAACCTTGCAAATTATAATTCGAACTGAAAAAGTCAGTCTTGTCTTAGACGCGTTAAGAGTCGTTTGGTTTGAGGTTCCGCGGGAAAATATTAAAAAGTAATTTAATTATAACAAATTGTAAAAGTAGTGAATAGTTTTCATTTGAAATAAATATTAAAATAAACTGTGGAAATAAATTCAGTTTTATTATTATTTTTTTATTTATCGGAAATATATTCGCGAATAAAATTGGCGACGAGGATGGGATGTCCAAATATATCCCAATAATCAAGTGATTGCTATAGTGCGATATAGTGTATCTTAATACTTTGTTGGACATTTCGTGAACAAGAGTTCACCACGAAAACACATTCATTAGGAGAGCAAGAGCTACTACTAAAAAGAAGACCGCCCAGGATCTCAGAAACGACTTTTCCAGTGCAGCAGGAAATCGTCATTAGAAGACTCATTTTTACATCATCGACGACGGCAATCCAGTCTAATACGAGAGCAAGAGTTCATCGTGGGAAACCAGGAAATCGCCGCTGGAAATTCATCACCACACCATTGGTAAACCTAACAGGAGATCGTCGTTGGAAACCCAAGGCTACACCGCCAGGAGCAGGAGCTTCAACACTTTTTTGAGATTCCAATATTGGAATTTTCTATTTAAGGTTAGATACAAGATTTAGATTTCTTTTTTCTCTCTTATACATAGATACATATAATTAACTATATTATAAACCATATCAAATTTTAATTATTTTTAATAGATATACTATAAAAAGAAAATATTTTGATATATATTGAAAATTAAATTTTTAAAAATTTTTTTTTTAACAAAAATAAATAAAGAAACCGTATTCTTTGGTGACTATATAATATAGATAGTGAATTTTAAGTGCAGTGTTTGATAAAAGAAATTATTACTAAAGAAGTCATTCCACATACCTAAAATAACTTAACTTGAGTTAAATAAATTTGCATTACATTACTTTTACTGTTTTGAAAATTGAAAAAAAATATTTGTTTTAAAATTACTAGTTCATCTGTCCCCTTTCCATTTAAATAAATTTATCTCACATACCCTAATTATTTTACAACCGTAACCTTTTCTCAAGATGGCCAATCTAACAATTGATCCACTTAAGTAACTCCATAGACTACCCGAATTTAATGGAGATCCTCGAGATTTGCAAATATTCTGCAATTTAGTGGATAGAAGCCACCCTGTGCTAACTGTTTAGCCCCAAGCCGCTAAATAAGGGTTAAATAAAAAATAAATCAAACTCACCAAAATAAACATTTCAATTAAGATTTATTTATCCAAATGTACAAATTATTTATAAATAATTATATATTAATGAAATATTTATTAATGTGAAGTATAAATAAACCTAAAAAGAAATATGAATTAATATAATGAAGTAATTAATGCATGATACACATACTTACCTACCTGGCAAACAAATCTATAGAAGAAACAAAAAATGAATTAAAACCAAAAATAATAATAAACCAAAATAAAATATATTTAATCAAACTATACGTAAAATAAATGAATTTCAACAACCTTACATGCAAACATAACAAATAACAAGAAACATGAAGGTTACATGCAATTACAACAACAACAACACTAGCAATGAATTCAATATAAAAACAACACAAAATAACACAAATTGAACGCAAACAACACAACAGGTTTGTTTATTAGGTGGTAAAGACCACCTCGTTCACCAAATGTTACAATCTAATTGAAGCCCCAGGTGAAAAAGGGACTTCAAAGACACCCATTGACAGGTGTAAACATAAAAACATAAACATGGAAAATCACGCAAATTTCACTGCACCAAGCACCAAAACTGCACAAAAAACATAAAACATGAATAACTACACAAAACACAAAGCACTATAAGTACCTGACATGTCCGCAACAGGTAAAACTCGCGAAAAACATTGCGCGAACTCGCGAAACTTTACCGCGCGCAGAAACGTCAAACTTTATTGACTTGAAACATATGACATGTTAAGTCGACGTAAAATTTGACGAGGAATTCAATGGTGATGCCCGAAAACCGAAATAAATTATGGGAAAAAAGATATTAAGGAAAATAAAATTTACCATAAAGATAATGAGAGAAAAAAGGACAATAAAAAGGATTAAAAATGGAAAGAGATAATACTATAAATTCAAAAATTATTCGTTGATACTGCAGCAATTTAATTAAATATCCCAAAGGGAAATTTTTAGTACAGGATAAAAATTGAAGGAAATTTAACGAAATGAAAATAAATATCGGAAAATAATGAGAATTATAATGAATTAAAATATTAGAAAAATTTATTAAATCAAAAGAAATAATAAAAAGGAGATATTAATAAATTTTTAAAACTAAGAAACAAATTTCCCAAATTTCCCAAAGGACGAAAATGCAGTTCAAACAAGAAAAACCGTTGACCTCGGCCTATATAAACCCGGCGTCAGAAGCAATCGGCCTCTCTGTTCATCAGAAAGTCGCAAGAGGTAAGCCAAGTAATATATCCATTGTACATGCCAATTGGTAATCGGGTATTACATGCTTGGTGCTGGTAAAAAATATTAACATTCATTTCTACAAGTAATAAGTGCAATACATGCCAGACATATCCTGGTAATCGTTGACACTATATGCTTGTAATTTTCAGATAGTCAACGAGGGACATCCTGGACCAATATTATCAACAAAAGGATATTAATATTACTAAAATTTAATAATTTTTTGAAATAGTGTTTAAGTGCTACAATTTGTGAAAGAAAGTAAAATAAAATTTGAATGTAAACTGACACGTTAAAGTTTTTTATTTACGTAATACCTAATTTTCCAATCAGTGGTATTTGCATTAAACATTAACAACTTTTGAACCAGTGGCACAATCAATATTCTCTGATATCATAAAGAGTAAACTTAAAGGGAAAGCAAGGGAGATAATTACAATAAATTGCCAAGCCACATCTTGGCACGATATTAAAAATATTTTAATAAATAACTTCAGTGATAGACTAAGCTGCGATGAATTATTTGACGCAATGCGGAGCGTCACATTCAAAACTAATACGGTCGACTTCTATAACGAAATAAAGTCGAAACTACAACGTCTAAATAATAAGACATACCTTACATGGGGAGAAGGAGCTATATCTAATGAGACTGCACGTCAAAATAGAAGCTCAGCTTTAAAAAATTTTACGGCAAAAATCCCAGAACCTATGAGATCAATTCTCGTTTGTAGACAACCTACAGACTTAGAAGAAGCAATGGATCTTTTGTTTAAAGCGGGCTATGCCTACCTTACACCAAATAGACCACTGCCAAATTTTAGGGTCGAAAGGAGGAATGGTAATAGGAATCCTAGAAATGATTCTCAGTAAAGAAACCACCGCGAATATCGACCCGAAAATAGGAATAGAAATTACAACTGGACAAATAACGAAAATACAAATAGACAGACGAACGAACACTATAGACAAAATCCACAACCCAAAAGGTCGTTCAATCCTCAATATAATTATATGCAAAATCCTCCCATAAATCCTTATAATAATAATGCGTACCAACCACCACCGGAACCGATGGATATCTGTAATCTTGAGATGCAAGAAAATTTTCCTTCAGCAGCCTCTCAGGAAACTTACCTCATATAGTTGTACAAACTAGAACTAGACCCATCAGACTCATAATCGATACAGGAGCCACCCACTCCATTATTAACCCCGGTATATGTTCCCCGAAGTAGCGGGTACCAAAAAATATCATTCTTAAAACCCTTCAACACACTATTAACATTAAGGAAAAAGTCGAAATCCCAATATTTAGTGAATTAGGAGATCCCACACAAAAAATAGAATTACTTGTCTGCAAATTCCATGACTTCTACGATGGTCTTTTGGGTAACAACATTTTAAAGCCATTAAAAGTGAAAATCGATTACGAAGATGATCAACTACAAATAAGACAAAAATTTATTCCTTTCGAAAAGGACGGAATTATCTCTGTCGACATACCAGTTCAACAAAGAGATGGCCTAGCGTTTATAAACAGGAAACTAACCCATGACGGAAAAACTGGGATCCAAGAAGGCGTTTATAACGTTTCCGATCACAATTTAAAAGGGATTTTAGAAATCCAAGGTAATTCAGGGAAAAATGTAATTCTGCATTCTCAAGAGAGTATACCGATTACGGAGGAAAATTTTAACGTTATCGAATATCGAGACCGAAAACCTTTGCCCGAGCAAATACTTTTTTTTTTTTTATTAACATTAGTAGTTTTTTTTTATGTATTAGGCCACGCAGGGCCTCTAGCATAAGTTATATCAATTCTTAAAATCTACTGTTGTTATTAACTATTACGCCAGTGCGGACAGTTAATTGGATTTGCGGGGAAGTTTATTTCCTATGCTGGTGGTGTCAGGCGCAGTTTCCAGGATAGTTGGAGCTTCCATTGCCCTGGTATTTCTTCTTTAGCGATCTTTTATAGTCCTTGTAGAGCTGGTATCCCAAGTTTGTCCCGACTAGGGCGGTGAGTATAATTAGAGTTGTCTCAATCCGTAACGAGTTTATGTCGACGGGGCTAACCACCATTCAGTTGATGATCTCCCCGTAGTTGTCTACCTGTTACGCTTGATGGCTACCCATTATTACTGTTAGTGGATTGCGGAGTGGTGTGTTTATATGGGATTTCCAGAGGGTCACATCGCTTGAGACGGCGAAATTTGCTTGACATTAAAATTTTTCTCGCTGTTATGTTGGGGTGAATGGCCAAACGTCCTGTGTAGTTCCTGCTGAGTTTGGCAGCTTCTTGTTCGACGGTGTTTAGGTTGGTGTCGTTTAACAGTATTTCATTACGTACGTACCTTGGGGCACCTAGGATAGCTCTGATGATTTTTGTCTGGGCACGTTGCACTTTGGCCAGGTTTGATGTTTTTGTTGCACCCCATAGCTGCAGTCCATAGGTCCATATGGGTTTTAGAATGGCTTTGTATAATATGATTTTCGTGTCGATTCCCATTTAGAGTTTTTGTGGAGAAGCCAATAGAGGTTATTGAAGGCTAGTTTCAGCTGTTCGCACTTTTTGTTTATGTGCGATTTCCACGTAAGTCTTCTATCTAGATGAATCCCAAGGTATCTGATCTCATTCTTGGTTGCTACCGGTTTTTTGTTGATAAGGATAGGCTTGCAAGTGGCTTTTTTTAGAGTGAAGGTAATCTGCTCACATTTTTTTTCGTTTAGTTTTATGCCCCATTTATCAGCCCAGTCTGTTATTTGGTTTACATGGGTTTGGAGCTCTCTGTGTGCAGTTTGTGGATTCGGGTGGGTAATGAGGACAGCAGTGTCATCGGCAAAAGTGGTGGTTATGAAGTGTTTACTTGTTGGTAAGTCTGCTGTATACATTAGGTAGAGCGTTGGACCGAGCACACTACTTTGGGGTACGCCTGCTTTAATGGGATATGGCTTGCTAAGGTGGTTGTTGTATTTAACTCTAAAGTGTCTACCTTCGATGTAGCTTTTAAGAATACCATGGAATTTTGGGGGGAAGTAATTTTTCTATTTTGATTATCAGTCCTTCGTGCCAAACTTTGTCAAAGGCCTGTGCAACGTCGAGGAATAGTCCTACGCAGTATTTTTTACCTTCAAATGCCGTTTTGATTTCGTTGACTATCTTGTGCACCTGTTCAATAGTACTATGGTTGTTGCGAAAGCCGAATTGATGATCTGGTATGATTTGGCGAGTCTTTAGTGCCGTTTGGATTTTTTCTAATAGAAGTTTTTCGGATGTTTTTGAAAGTAAGGGTAGAAGGCTGATTGGTCTGTAGGAGTCTATTTTGGTTTTGTCCTTGCCAGGTTTGGGTATGATGATTATGTTTGACATTTTCCAGGTATGAGGGAAATAATTGAGGCGAAGTATGGCGTTGAATATGTGTGTAATACCGAGAATGCTAGACATAGGGAGAGCACTGATAAGTCTGCCTGTGATACCGTCATGTCCAGGTGATTTAGCCGGGTTGATGTTTGCTATTTTCGAGTGGACGTCCTTAATAGTGAATTTTATTGGTCTTGAGATACTAGTACTGCTATTGGTATGATAGTCGGATTGCGCGGTGATGATGGGTTTAAAAACTTCGGCCAGGTGCTGTGCGAATTTTTCCGCTTTTTCTTCCGGGCTTGTGATCCAATTGCCATGGGCGTCTCTGATAGGGGTGTCCGGCTGGATAGGTTTTCTTATGCGTTTTGTGACCTTCCAGATAGAATAATTTGTGTCTGGGAGGTGGTTTAATCCGGATACGAATTCATTAATGCAATCGTTTTTGTCCGCTGCGATTTTGGCCTTGAGGGACTTAGTGGCTTGGTTTAGTGCGCTTTTAGCTTCATGAGATCTAGTTTGCTGCCATCTAGCCTTGGCTTTTCTTTTGATTTTTAGCAGGTCCAGAGTGGGCTTATTGAGGTGATTTGGTGTTCTATCGGGGGGTAGTTGATTTGTTGCTGGTGTCGCGATCTCTGCGCATACTTTGATGGTATGATTTAGGTAGTTCAAAGCGTTGTCGATATCTGCTTTTGATTTTAGATTGATGTGTGGGCAGAATGATTTTTCCATTAGTTTTTGATATTTGGACCAGTTTGTTCTATGATTAGTGAAGGCTTGAGGTTTGGCGGTAAATGTGGGAGTGCTTGAAAGTGTGAAAATGGTGGGAGCGTGATCGGATGATAGGTCCAGAGTTGTTTTGGCTGTTAGTTGGTTGTGGTTAAAGTTGTTGTAGACCCAGAAATCTATGATATCCGGATTTTTTTTCTATCCGTCGGCCAGTATGTGGGAAGACCACCGGCTGAACATGACAGGTTGTTTTTGAGGATGCACTTCAGGAGCTGATTGCCTTTAGGTGTTGTGAGACGAGATCCCCAATGCGGGGATTTCGCATTGTAGTCGCCTATGGCCAAGAAGCGGGGGCCAAGTGAGTTGAAGAATGCATCAAATTGGGCTGTAGATATAGGGAACCTTGGTGGGCAGTAGACTGCGGCTATGTTGAAGCTAGATGTTTGTTCACTTATGTTGATTGCGGTATAATGTATATTATCGTGTTTGCTGTTCACGATTGGATGGTGTTTTATTCGGTTTTTTACGAATATTGCAGTGCCGCCATGCGATTTGTCTTCCGGGTGGTTGGTAGTGTAGCATTTGAAACCTGGAATTTTGCATTTATTTTTACTGGTTAAGTGAGTTTCAGAGACAAGCATGATATCTATTGAGTTGTTAATGATGAAGAGTTCTAGTTCATATAAATGGCTTTTAATGCCGTTAGCGTTCCATTGGGCTATTGTTAATTGATTCATGGTTTTAGCAGCTTGGTTAGTATATCTGATTGCTTATTTAAAGTGTTCTGCATTTGTTGCATTGTTATGGTTAGCTGTTGTATATTTGCAGAGAGGGCCAAGAGGATTTGGATGATGTTGTCCTGTTGTGGGCCTGTATGTTGGTTGAGATTGTTTTTAAGAACGCTTGCATATGTGTTCGGGTTGTTGAATGTTGGCTTTTGGATGTCAGGGGTGTTTGAGGTGGGTGCGATTTGGTATGTAGGTGTATGCTGGTTTAGGGGCGGATTTAAGAAGGGATGCTTGCTGTTCATTTGGGTTTTTACTGCGGTTAATTGTGAGGTAGACTGGGCAACCCCTGTAGTTAGCAGTATGGTTTCCATTGCAGTTGCTGCATTTCTTTAGTTTAGGATCTTTCTTATTTTTGCTGCACTCTCTAACTGGATGGCAATCACCACAGGCCACGCAGACACTTGTTAGTTTGCAGTACGTTTTCGAGTGCCCAAACTCTTGGCAGTTTTGGCACTGTATTGGGGAAGATCTTTTATATGGCTCTTCTACTGATATTTTGCGGTTTAAGACGAATTTAACGTCGTATATGGGGTGAACTCTGCCTTTGGGGAGTTTGCTGCAGTCGGGTTCTAGCTCCACTCTAAACATTGGTTGAGGCTGCTTATTCCTATTTAAAATATTATTTACTGATTTTATTTTAAAGCCTTGCTGTTCTAGGTCAGTTTTGATTTCGTTTATATCGACGTTGTGATCAATACCTTTTAAAACTACGCGTAACCCCTTTGCGCTTTTCATTTGATAGGTGTAAAATTTTTTTCCATTGCGGTTAAGCCAGTTAACTACTTGGGTATAAGCTACTTCATTACTTACTTGTATTTTTGTTTCTTTGATTTCCCCCTTCTTTAGGTCAACTATGTAGTAGGTGTCTTTTCCGATAATTTCATTGATACCTTTAATAAGAGCGTTGCCGCTTTGCTCGCGTATGTAGATTGGTGGCGGTTTGTATTGCGGTGTAGATTTGTCTGGATCGCCATCTAATAAGGCGTACCTGTTGCTTGATGAGGCGATTTGTGTCTTAGGGATCTTAGCCGCTGTTGTAGGCTTATTGCTGGGACTACGTCTACGTTTATCAGCGCTGGCTACGATGTTGAAGTATCGCTGAATTCCAGTGGGAGCGTTGCCCTCTGGTTTTGTTGTTTGGTTGTGGCTTCGGATTCCAATTCTTGGTTTTGCGCGTTTACATTATTTTGCACTTTATTGGCACTGATTACATTAGCACTAGCACTAGTACTGGTTTTTACGGCCGGGACGTTGGGGTTATTCTGATTCATAAGCATTGCTGCGTTTGCTTTTCAAACGGCACATGCCCCCAATTGCTACACGCCGTGAACAAGAGACGACGACGATTTATTGCGCCGGTGCGGAGAAGTGATAACACTGCACTTTACCGATGCCGGGTGTGAATGAAATCAGTGCGGCAAGCCCGACTCCGACTTGAGTACGGTTATTTGTTGACTTCACTGTTACTGTTGTGTTTGATGCAAACGAGAGCTTCAAGAAAATACGTCTGACCACGATCACTGCCAGATTGGAACTGCCGAGCAGATGCGAATGGGCCATTTAAACAAGGAGGAGAAAGAAATGCTCCTACCATTAATAAAAAAGTATTCTAACATTTTCTACAGGGAAGACTCCGACTTAACCTTTACTAATGCAATAAAGCATGAAATTCGCACCACAAATTCAGCTCCAATTTTTGCCAAAACCTATAGATAGGGGAGAGCAGGTAGGGTTCGTACACAAGGAGCATTCGTACAGTGGAGATAACTAGGCTATCCAATACATCGCCGTGTTCGTGTTTGTATGCGTGATTCCCGTTCATACGCGCCGGGTATCTGCGGAGCGTGGAGACAGTGCGGCCGCCGGTTTCGATGGAGCAAGTCGATACGTGTTTTCGCTCTGCGTAAGTAATATTTGTATTCATCTTCGAGCACGCTTGGCGGTTATAAATAATTCTCAAATTATACAAGTAATTTATTATATTGTGTGCCTTAGAATCTTGGTTTAATATTTAAATGGTTATTGTAACCTAACTACAACGGTAATTTTTATTCAAATTTTTGTTGTTGTTTTCTTGGGTTGGGGTACTTTCGTGCAGTTATGAGTGGGGTAGATTCGTACTGTACGAATCTACCCCACTCATAACACTATTAGACAATTCTGTTTACACTTACTCTATAATCAAAAATATTAATGTTACAGAATCATGCCTCGAATATATGTAAAAAAAGTGACACGAACCGGAGAGGTAGATGAAGATGCCATGAATTCTGCGATGAAAGAAGTTCTAGATAAAACTTTATCCATAAGAAAATCCGCACAAAAGTATGGCGTCAAACCAACCACACTTGCAAGTCGCTTAACAAAGTTTCATAAGCAAGCAGCTGCCGAAAAAGGAGATAATATTATACCAGCACGTGTTTTTACTTCAAAGTTCACGTCAAACCAAGTGTTTACTATTGAAGAAGAGACTCTTTTAAATAAGTACATAAGGGACTGCTCAAAAATGCCTGACTACTGTTCAAGTAAGGAAACTGGCATTCGAGTTTGCAAAAGCTAATAAACTACATTATCCACCCAGTTGGGATCATAACAATATGGCAGGAAAGGAGTGGCTGGACAGTTTTCGCAGGCGTAATGCAAATTTAAGTCTCAGGAAACCTGAAAACACCAGTGCAGCAAGGTCTTTCGCCTTTAACAGGACTGCCGTAAATGATTTCTTCGAAAACCTTGAAAATGTATTCAAGAAATATAAATTAACTGCTGACCGAATATACAATTTTGATGAGTCGGGTATATCAACGGTGATGAATACGCCTAAGGTTCTAGCTGAAAAAAACCAAAAACAAATAGGCCAACTTGTTTCGGCTGAGAGGGGTGAACTTGTTACATTTGGTGGAATCATCTCGGCGAGTGGTAATACAATTCCGCCAGTGTTTATTTTTCCTAGGGTTCATTTTAAGGACCATTTTATGGATGGTGCTCCGGAAGGCAGTCTGGGAGTTGCTACAAAGACTGGCTGGATAAATTCCAGTATATTTTTGGAGGTGCTCAAACACATCCAGAAAAAAACATCATGCTCTAGAGATAACCACATTTTGCTCTTGGTGGATAATCATGAAAGCCACGTCACAATTGAAGCTGTGGACTATGCTCGTAATAATGGCATTGTTTATATGTCATTCCCACCCCATACAACACACCGTCTTCAACCCTTGGACGTTGGTGTATTTGGACCTTTTAAGGCCAAACTAAAGACTGCGTTCATTGATTGGCATGTCAATAACCCAGGTAAAACCCTAAATATATACAATATACCGAAAATATAACAAGTGCCTTTGAGAAGACTGGGATTTGGCCATTCAACAAGTTAGCTTTTAGTGACGATGACTTCGCACCAGTGAGTGTTTACCATTCTTGTTCTACATCGGCCCCAAATACTGACATGGCACAAATTATTCCTGAAGAAGTATGCCAACAAGACCTATTAGAATCTACGCAAGGTGGATCGTATTACCTTCCCAGCTATCTAGTACAACTCAATCTGGCTCTTCACCAGCTGTAGGATTAATAACTCCAGAAATGGTCCGACCCTATCCCAAAATAGACAAGACGTTACAAAAGTCGAAGAAAGGAAAACTGCCTGGAAAATCGAGAATATATTCAAATACCCCCGAAAAAAATAGACTAGAAGAACTAGAAAGGGCAAAGAAGTTAAAAAAGGAAGAGCAAGAGAGAAAACAAAAAGCTAGGGAGATGAAACGAGCGTTGAATTTACTATCGGATACAAATACAATAACTAAGGCAAAGAGACAGACGAAAACTCTAGGGACAATTAAACCAAAGAAGCTAAAGAAAACTGTAAAGACTGATTCTACTGATAGTGAAGATGAGAGTGGTTGTGAGGATAAGACTAATATGAGTTTAAGAGAAAGTTCTTGTTCTCCGATTAAAGAGTCCTCTGAAGAATCTGATATTGAGAATGAAACTCCAGTTTTGTCAGTAAATATTAAAGAAGAAAGCTTTATTCTAGTAAAGTTCGAAAAAAAAAAACTGTTTTATATTATGTTGGGCAGGTGCTTCAAAAATACAGTCCTATTGAATACAAAGTTTCATTCTTGAGGAAGAAGCCTTATACCTGGAAATTTGTCTTTCCCACAATCAAAGATGAAGGGACCGTTTACATATCAGATGTGGTGTGTATATTGCCGTCATCAAAACCTGCTTCGACAGCAAGAACAACCCACATATATAGCTTTGAAAAAGACCTATCTATGTATAACGTTGGATAGTTAAATATTTGCTTTTTTGATAAGTTTAAGACCTGTTACTATCAGTTTTTTTCATTATTCCTACATGAAGGTCAATAACTATTCATTAGTTACTTCGCCAAAAAAGAGAAAAATGTTTTATTTTTATATTTTAAATACTTGAAGCACAAAATTTTTTAGTTATTATGACACGAAGGCTGTTTATATTCATTAGTTCCCTTTTGAATAAGGAAAAATATTAAAAGTATTATATTGACCTCAATAAATGAATTTTATACATTGAATAAATGGCATTTTCATTGAATGTACGGAGGTTCCCCACTATGTACGAAAGTGCCCCACGCCATGTACGAAGCTACCCCATGCATGTTTCTCATTTTTTAGAAAAAACTTCGTACCTTCTTCATGCTACTTTATATGAAAACTACACTTCACAGTTTTAAAGCCAGATATATGGGTAATATTGCGGTATCAAAATCAATTTGCAATAGCTAATAGTTATTTTTTTATAAAGCTCAGAGTAAAAAGTGTACGAATCCTACCTGCTCTCCCCTACCCGTACATTCACAAGAGTGAAGTACAAGCACAGATAAAGGAAATGTTAGAAAAGAAGATAATTAGACCTAGCAACTCTCCCTATTCGGCACCAGTTTGGATAGTTCCAAAAAAACTGGACGCGAGCGGAAAATGCAAATGGAGGCTGGTCATCGACTATAGAAAGTTGAATGAAACCACCATTGACGACAAATATCCTCTGCCGAATATAGACGAAATATTAGAGAAACTTGGTAGATGCCAATACTTCTCCACGCTAGACTTAGCTAACGGCTTTTACCAAATAGAGGTAGCAGAAAAAGATATACACAAGACGGCGTTCAGCGTTGAAGGAGGGCATTACGAGTTCCTTCGTATGCCATTTGGACTGAAGACAGCTCCGGCAACCATCCAGCGCCTTATGAACAACGTCTTGTCCGATTATATCAATAAAATCTGCTTCGTCTATTTGGACGATATAATCATATTTTCAACCTCTTTGCAGGAGCATTTAGAGTCGTTGAGAAAAATTTTCCAAAGATTGAGAGAAGTCAATCTAAAAGTCCAGCTAGACAAGTCGGAATTCTTAAAACGGGAAGCCGAATTCCTCGGACATATAGTTACACAAGAAGGTATTAAGCCTAATCCTCGGATGATCGAGTGTGTACTAAAATTCCCTTTACCAAAAACGCCAAAGGAAATCAAACAATTCTTAGGTCCCACGGGTTATTACCGTAAATTTATCCGGGATTATTCTAAAATAGCAAAGCCTATGACCAGCACCAGATACCTGAAAAAGGATGTAAAAATGAATGTGCAAGACCCCGAGTACGTAGAAAGTTTTGAAATTCTCAAGAAACTTCTGGTCAGTGAACCAATTTTAAGGTATCCTGACTTCACTAAAACCTTCACGGTTATAACCGATGCAAGCCAGTTTGCAGTAGGAGCGATTTTGTCCCAAGACAATCATCCTATTTGCTATGCGAGACGCACGCTCAATGGACACGAAGAGAACTACAGCACAATAGAGAAGGAATTGCTTGCAGTAGTATGGACCACAAAGTATTTCCGCCCTTACTTATTCGGAAGGAAATTTATTATCGAAACCGATCACCGACCGCTCCAATGGTTGTTCTCAATAAAGGAGCCAAATTCAAAACTAGTGCGCTGGAGATTAAAATTATCCGAATTCGATTACAAAATAAAATATAAAAAGGGAACTAAGAACGGAAGTGCAGACGCACTCTCCAGGGTTATGATAAACCAAAACGAAGTGGAGACAAGACGAATAATTCATTCAGACTGTCCTATAAACCTTTATAAAAGGCAAATTATTATTAAAAAGACAAACTCAGGCTCACTTAGAATAAAGAATACCCAAGTATTTAATAGAAGCAGAAAGATTATATACATAAAGACACTTAACCAAGATACTGCAACAACTTTACTTAAAACCCATTTTGACCCCAATAAAACAAATGCTGTCTTGACCGAAGAAGAATCTTTCTTTGAGGCAATTCAAGCATCCTTCATTCAGCACTTTGCTATTAGATCTATACTCAAAGTCGTTAGGTGCAAGAAACTATTACAGGATGTCGAAAACGAGACCGAGCTCATAAAGCACATCGAAGAAGAGCACTGTAGAAATAATCATAGAGGAATTAATGAAAATTTTAACGAACTCAGGGACAAAATATACCACCCAAAACTGAAAGATAGGATCACAAAATTCGTGAATAATTGCGACATCTGTAATGTAGAAAAATATGATAGAAAGCCGATCAAGGGAAAATTTAAAATCACTGAAACCCCTAACGGTCCAAGGGAAGTTGTACACGCAGATGTATTTTATAGCCTAGATAAAACACTATTCCTTACTTTAATTGATAAATTCTCTAAGCATGCCCAAGCAATCAAGATTAGAGGGAGAACTTGGACTGAGTTCAAAAGGGCAATACTACAATACCTTAGCATCGTAGGTAAATTTAAAAAATTAATAGTTGATAATGAACTAGGGCTTAAAGCTATTCCCATGTTAGAATTTTTGAAGGAGCAAGACATAGAAATCCACTTTACCTCTAACAACAACCACACCTCCAATTCAGATGTCGAACGGCTTCATAACACAATAAATGAACACCTAAGAATTCTACGACATGATCCAAATATAAAAATAGATACCGTGGAAGAAAAAATTCTAAAAATCATTAATTTTTACAATAATACTATACACTCAACAACAGGCAGGAAACCCATTGACTTCTATTTAGGAAACATAAATGTAGATGAATACCCTAGAATCAGAGATAAAATAGTAAAAATAAAAGAAAAAACAATTAACAAGTTAAAGGTAGGGAAGAAGTAGAGATCACTTCAGGCCCGGCATTTCTTAAAGAAACTAGAGGCGGCAAAAACCATGCCAGATTTAGGAAAGTAAACGCTAGGGAAATAGATGACGAACATATACAAGTAGATTCAGGTCATAAATATTATAAAACCCACATTAAAAGATCAAAGAAATTCCAAGATAATAACAACCCCTCCATTAAAACAAAGCCCAAACGACCTAGTAACATAATTATTTCACCATCCATTGCAGACAATGAACCAGACGATAACAATCCTGCTAGTAGTGCTCCCACTTCTAACATCAGCACAGCTAATTGAGGTACAAAACTTGAACGAAAACAATATAACGATCAAAACGGGACAAACAAGAATAATTACAGAATATAACAAAATCTTGCATATAATTAATACTACAGAATTCGAAATAACAAAAAACGAAATTTACAACAACATCGAACAAATAGAGAAAAACGCCAAAACAACCCAACCAATCTTTAGCACCATGACGCACAATTTCAAACTTCTAGAAACAAAGTTAAAGACTTAGACCAAACTTACGACAGAAGAGAGGTTTAATAAACATATTAGGTAAAGGACTCAAGTACATTGCAGGGACTATGGACAGTGATGATGAAAAACTCATAATAGAAAGACTAGACAATTTAGCCAAAAACAACCACGACTTAATTACCGAAACCAACAAACAAATTTTCATAAATAAACAAATATCAGATCAGATAAGTAATATAACAACCCACATTAATAACCAACAAAATCTAATATCGCGTATACTTTCAAATTACACCAATGATTATAATAAAAGAATTTCAAATCATATAGACGACATTGAGCAAATTATACTAACCAGCAAACTAAATATCCTCTCTAGGAATATACTGACCCAAGAAGAACTAGCCATGGTTACAGATATGGAGACATTCCAAGACATCAAAGTTACCGTAATTTATTATATAGACCAAATAGTTATCGTTGTTCTCATCCCAAAGTATTCCAATAAAACTTATTCCCAGATCACGATCGAACCCTTACCCAATCTTCATAATAAATCAATAAACATTAAAAATAATTTCATTTTACTAGATGAATATAACAAACAAATTTATGAAGCAGATGTCAAAGACAATCTTAAAAAGAATTTGATATTAATAGACGATGAATGTCTAAATAACATTTTTAACTCAAGAGAAGCAAAATGCGGAGTGGCTACCTTAAAGGAAGAAATTATCAAAGAAATATCAGCAGGTCTTATACTAACAAAAAATTTAAATAATTTAAGTATGCTACAAAATTGTAATAAACATACTTATAAAATTTATAGAAATAGTCTTATTAGATTTGAAAACTGCAAAATAGACATAAGCAATAAAATATTTACAAATGAATATTATAAAATAAAAGACCATATTATACTACCCTATTTTTCAACAAATATAATCGAGGTAAAACCTGTAAACTTTAGTAGAATAGAAGAGATACATTTAAAAAATATTAAAGACAATAGAAAAGCAATTAAAGAAATTTTAAACATAAATCATTTAGAGCCATCAATATTTGATATATCCCTAATAGTCATCTATATTTTAAGCATTATTTTTGTAATATTATACTTATGTAAAAAATACAGAAAAAATAAAATAAACACGTTTAACATTCGTTGTGAATCTTCGTCGGAGCGTCAGACAAACCGTGGCGGAGTTATAGTTGCAAACCCCTCAAATATAATATAAAAAACTTTAAAATTTCATGTGAAAATTGCCTAAGTGCTTATCTACACACTCCAGCAATTTTCACAATTCTTAGAAATAAAGTCATGCAAAAATGCATGGGAAATTGCACAAGAAATAAAACCCACTTTCCGGTAAAGCAGACGCTTTACCAGCAAAATTCTAATTTGAGTTCATTCCTATTAAACCTTGCAAATTATAATTCGAACTGAAAAAGTCAGTCTTGTCTTAGACGCGTTAAGAGTCGTTTGGTTTGAGGTTCCGCGGGAAAATATTAAAAAGTAATTTAATTATAACAAATTGTAAAAGTAGTGAATAGTTTTCATTTGAAATAAATATTAAAATAAACTGTGGAAATAAATTCAGTTTTATTATTTTTTTTTTTATCGGAAATATATTCGCGAACAAAATTATTAACCTCGTACAAGGATACCGGACCCAATTGAAGGAGTTGCAGCTAGTGACAGGTGCTGGCTCATCAAAACGGACCAAATGTGCTTCAAAAAGAGTTAAATGGGAGGATGTGCAATCTGCTTTTAATGGTCGCATTAGGACAGGCGCTATTATCAACCTAAAACATAAAGAGCCGAAGGAGTTCCTAAATGATTGCAGTGGACTTTTCAGTCGTCGTATCAATAATGAATTGAAAAAGGAAGCTACAATCAAGGTCAACACGGTATTTTGCGGTGAATTTAAAACCATAAAGGCTGATGAGGAGTTATTTGAATTAAAATACATGAACACGAAGAACATGCCCATATACAGAGATACCAACATTAACACCTGGTTTAAACAGAATGTTATGGAGCCAATATTAAAAAAACTGGAAGAGTTCCAGGAACAGGATAGTGGCTGGGCTTTATCCGCAATCATCAACCTAGCCGTTAACGTTAATAAATTCACGCCTCATCTAGGATCTTCATAGATTGAGCTGCCGCAACAAATTAAGCCCAAAAAGGCCTGCGTCAATGTTAAAAACGAAGACAATGCTTGTTTCGCCTGGGCGGTACTTTTAGCTTTACATCCAGTTGAGAGAAATCCACATCGTGTAACACAGTATCCGCAATATTCCGACGTTCTGAACCTAGGAGACATTATATTCCCTATGACAATTAGGCAGATTCCCCGAATCGAGAAGCAAAATAATCTGTCGGTGAACGTATACATTTCGATGAAGATTAAAAAAGGTAATTTTAAAGTTCTACCAACGTATTTAACCAAGGAAAAGAAGGAAAAGGATATAAATTTACTTATGATACAAAATAAATACTATGATGAGGTGGAAAAAAACAAGTACAACAGCGAAGATGAAGAACCGATCAAATACCACTTCGTTTGGATCAAGAACCTCTCCCGGCTGCTATCATCACAGCTGTCGAAAAATGCTCATCAAAAATACTTTTGCGATCGCTGTCTCCACTACTTTTATTCATCAGCTGCACTAGAACATCACTTGGAGGACTGCAAGGAGCTCAACGACTGTAGAATCCGACTACCAACAGAGGCCCAGAAGGAGCTTAGATTTAAGAATTTTAGAAATAAGATAGAAGCGCCGTTTATTATTTACGCGGACTTAGAATGTCTTTTAGTAGATTGTAGTGATAAGAATGATAATCAAAATCATGTGCCGTGTAGTATAGGGTTTTTTGTTAAATGTTCATATAACCCCCCGCTATCGTTTTTCAAGTCTTATCGTGGTGAGGATTGTATTGAGTGGTTTGTGAGCGAGTTAAATCAGTTCGCTGAAAATTTGTAATCAGTTTTCCTTTGCCCTCTACCAATGGACCAGATGACATCTGAAGAAATAAAGTTCTTTCAGGCTGCCACACTCTGTCATATATGTGAGAAAACATTTACTGCGGATGATAAAAAGGTTCGCGACCACTGCCACCTAACAGGTTTATACCGAGGCCCAGCACATGAGGGATGTAATGTAAATTTTCAAGATAGTCACACCGTCCCTGTAATTTTCCATAACCTTAGCGGCTACGATTCCCATTTCATTATTAAAAATATAGCTTCTGATATCCAAGGCCGCGTTGATCTCCTGCCCATAAATAAAGAGAGATATATTTCTTTCACAAAACATTTAAATGGATGTCCAATTAAATTTCGATTTATAGACTCTTTTCGCTTTATGGCCAGTAGCTTAGAAACTCTATCATCATATTTAAGTTCTTTTCCAGTTTTGAAAGCTCAATTTCAAAATTTATCTGAAAATCAATTCCATCTATTAACACGTAAAGGTGTATATCCTTACGATTACTTTGACTCTAAACATAGATTTTTAGAAACTTCTTTACCTCCCATTTCTAAATTTTATAATAAGTTAAATGATTGTGATATTAGTGAGGAAGATTATGCACATGGCTGTAAAGTTTGGCATGAATTCAATTTAAATAATTTGGGTGAATACTCCGATTTATATTTAAAGATGGATGTTCTATTGTTAGCTGATGTTTTTGAACAATTCCGTGCAAGCTGCTACAAAACTTACGGGCTTGATCCCGCTCATTACTTTACTCTACCAGGTTATACTTGGTATGCAATGCTCAAGCATACCGGCATTACTTTACAGTTATTAACTGATATAGACATGCTTATGCTTGTTGAGCGTGGAATTCGGGGCGGCCTTAGTCAATGTTCAAAACGTTATTCCATAGCAAATAATAAATATTATATGGCCGACTACGATGGCTCCCAACCTTCAAAATTTATACAATATTATGATATTAATAACCAATATGGTTGGGCGATGTCACAACTTCTACCTCACAGTGGCTTCAAGTGGGTAGAAAATGTAGACAACTTTAAAGTCGAAGATGTGCTCGATGATTCACCTGCAGGCTACATTCTAGAAGTAGATTTAGAGTATCCCCAAGAAATTCATGACCTTCATAAACATTTACCATTTTGCCCCGAACATAGAACGCCTTCTGGTTCAAAACAAAATAAACTAATGGCTACACTGTACAACAAAACCAAATATATTTTACATTATAAAAATTTAAAACAAGCTCTCCTTTACGGATTAAAATTAACGAAAATTCATAAATTTCTTCAATTCAATCAGTCTGCATGGCTCAAGTCCTATATTTACCTAAACACCTGCCTTAGAGCATTAGCTAAAAATGATTTTGAAAAAAATCTCTTTAAACTTATGAATAACGCAGTTTTCGGGAAGACTATGGAGAATTTTAGGAAACATAGCATTGTTAAGCTAGTAACCAAGTGGTTGGGGCGATACGGTGCCAAAGCTCTTATATCCAAACCCGAATTCAAAACCTCGACAATTTTCAGTGAGAACCTGGTAGCCATTGAACTTAATACGACTGAGATTTATTTCAATACACCAATTTATGTGGGTATGCGCATTCTCGACTTGGCAAAGACTACAATTTATGATTTCCATTACAACTATATGATCCCCCAATTTAATTCCGACTGTGCAGTTTGTTATACTGATACAGACTCCCTTATTTATGAAATTACCTACCCCGATTTATATGACATAATTAAACGTGATTGCCATACTCATTTTGACACAAGTGACTATCCTCTCAATAACATCTGGAGCATCCCTCTAGTTACCAAAAAAGTGCTGGGTCTCATGAAGGATGAAAATAATGGTTGCATAATGACTGAGTTTGTTGGACTAAGATCAAAGATGTACGCGATCCGTGTAGAGGGTAAAGATAAAACTAAAAAATCTAAAGGCGTAAAAAGAAATATTGTTAAAATTAGATTAAATTTTGACGATTATGTAGAATGTTTGAATAATAATGTCGAGAAAATAGTTAGTCAAAATTTAATACAATCGAAAAAACATGAAGTGAGCACCATCACTCAATCAAAAATTGCGCTAAGTCCTCACGACGATAAGAGATATATAATATCGAATTCCTATGAAACGTTACCGTGGGGCCATTATAGTATAATGGATATAGATTAATTTAATATTAATTAAAGTACACAGTTAAGGTAGCAAATAAGAAAAATATTGTAAATAGTATTATAAGAAAATAAAAGAATATTTATAATGCTTTAAATACTGTTTTATTTAAAAATCCCTAACACACTTTTCCGAGCACATCGGTCATGGTGCATTATATAACTTAATCTATTTGTTTCCAGAGTTGTAAGATTTGGACACCCGGCTGTGTAACTTCTTCTAGATCTTTGGCACTACTCAAAGAAAAATAACACTTAGTCCCTTTGACAACAAGGATTATGTGAAGCCTAACGCTACCTTGAGGACGTTTTAGCATTATGGATGTAGATTAAGTAATAATTAATTTATGCAAATATTTTTTTTCTTTCATTCTCCAAAAAATGTATTTTTTTATGTTTCGTAAAAAATCTATATTAATAAAATTATTTTTTAAGTTAAAAAAGTGTTTATTATTACAGAAATTGCATTTGACTTTTTAATATTGCAACCTTACAACAATGACAAAAATTAAGAACAAATAATTTTCTTTCATTATGGGAATATTAAAATCGATCCGAATATATTTTTCTCCTCGTAACACTAACGGTTTCGAATTGCAAAAAACATTTCATACAAATGAATTTAAAGTTCAAACTTTTTGAAATAATTAAAAATTATCGCAATTTTGCTAACAAGCAAGTAAAAATTCCTAAAAAATAATGAAATAATTTGGAAACTGTTTAAATTTTTAATAGCAGATACATGTTTTTTAAATAAAATAAAAGCAGTTTTTACAACATACACATTTCACAATATATATATTTTTTTTTAAGTTATTGTTTTCAAATATGTATTTGGAAAACTTTAACGAAGTATAAGGAACAATTTAAGATTTTTTTTTGTCGAAAAGTTGTTACAACACACAAACAATTTTTTATTAAATATAATAACATTGTGCAAAACGTTTAGAAACAAGTGTATCTATTCAAAATAATTACTAAAAATTTCATTCAAAATCATTAAATAATTTATAAATATTTCATAAAGCTCCGCAGAAAGTATATTTAAATTGTTTGATTTTTCTTTTTTCAATTTAAACAATTAAAAAGAAATCACTTATGCATGTACAGAAATCACATTACGCACATAATGCAGTGGAAATCTATGTCCTCCACTTCATTGTCTTTAATGTTAATGCAAATAAAATAAGTGTTGCATGTAATGAAGGTATATATGAGAATTAGGAACGCACTTGCAGAATTACAAAATAATTCGAACGCATTTCTAACATGGAAACTAACAAAAAATTAACTTAGCATAAATGTCAAACCACTAATTGGAATGTTTCTCATTTTCATTCCGGCATTTTGAAATTCAAAGTACGGAATAGTGTATTTTAATTTATATCTTTTTGCATATTTTTTCCCCCATATTTCTTTTATGTTTTTATTTGATTCTTAAAATTTTGTTTCAACACTCATAACGCATATTTATTTAAATAAAATCAATTAAATGAGGCGGTAAACAAAAAATGCAGGTTATGAAAAGATTTTATTGCTTTTTTATTTTTACCGCCACTTTGGCTTTTACTAAAAATAACATGGTATCATCAATTTCCTTGCATAATAAGCTTCTTTAGAACCTGTTTAACGCTTTTAGAGACAAAACTCACTACCAGGTAGGCAGTCTACTATGCGCAAGGAAATATGCTGAAAGTTCGCATATGCTAAGAATTTTTGCTTTTATCCAAGAGACTGCACCGTAGGAATAAGCAGCTAAACAAACAGCTGATGAACAGGAGACACAGACGACACTAACGTAGTACCTAGCCACCGAGTTTCGAGGGGTCTCGTTAATAAGTCGAAGCTTTTGCAGATCATTCGAAATATGCAATAGCACTGACGTCACGAGAATTATTTTTCACTTTTTGTCTGTACAGCACGGTAGAAAAATTGATTATATCGTAACTCACTTTATTATAAGGTTGAATAACTATTTTTGATGCGAAACATATATTGGCGCGCCTTGGGAAATTGTAGAGTTGATTTAAGAGCTCAGTTAATAGTTGAGTTAAGGGATGTGTTGAATTGAGATACGAGGAGTTGAGATAAGTTGAGATACGTAGAGTTGAGTCAAGATGAGTTAAGAGATGGATTAAAAGTTGAGTTAAGAGTTTAGTTGAGATATTTCGAGATGGGTTATGTTTAAACCTTAACTCAACTTATCTCAACTCAATTCAGCTCTTAGCTCATCTCTTTAAATAAAACTTTTCTAGAATTCATATATTGGTTAAGATTTATTCTTATTTCCTTGAAAAATATGAAATAATTTCTAATTGAATAAGATCATAAATTTTTTTTAATATGATTAAATTTTTAAAGAAATGTTAAAATTTTCAGATTTAGTCTGTCTTTGAATGTTTGTCGTAAAAATGCAAAAAATTACGGCAAATTAAAGAAAATTAAAAATATAGGTTAGTATTCTCTGTAGCTAACATAGGCACTTAAATGCTACATCAATTTATGACAATATCCATGTCCATAAGTATAGCTTGGCATACTTTTAGGCCGTTTGCCAACATACCATTTCGAACTTTTCTCATTTCCCCGGGCACTTCGATATTCTAAAGTGTGCCAAGATACCAATTCACACATTTCAATGACAGTTACGGTTTTTGAGTAAAAATGGACGAATAAATATTTGTGCTAGATTTTATAAATTTTTTTTTTAAATTTTCTTATGTTATTATGATTGTTTATTCCTTTTTTTATAAATAAATGATTGCACTTTATCCTTGATTTCATTATTTTTTTAGTTTCTTCCTGCTAAACTAAAAAATATATAGTAAAATGATGACTGCTTGCGAGTGTTTAAGACCAAAGAATTTTAATAATTGGTTACGTTATGTTTTTATATTCGTCTAATTACAAACACTTTGTGAATCAATAAATTGTATATATTTTTCCAGTTGATGGTAAAGTGATGAGACAAGCATATTTGGGATTGAACACCAACATAGTGGATAAAAAAGCATAGCTTTTGTAAAAGTGATGGAATGTTTGCATAATATATTTCTCAAAACATTTGTTTGACCCATCTCCGTTTAGCTAAGCAATAAACTGGTTATTTTAAGTTACCTTTTGCATATATCCTTTTTCCATAATTTATTGTTATTTACTTGTTAGGTTGTTCAAATTTATTAAACGGCTACCCTTGATTAATAAAAACTGAAATGAGTTATAATAACTTACTCATTTCCATAGACGCAAACCGTCGAAAATCAAATTAGTAGCTTGAAATGAGTTTTCCATACAAATTGATGTTTGAATTGCTATTTTGGCACAGACCCTTAAATTATACTTTTTAACTTATAGATTAATAAAAACTGACAACTACATCTAGTAATCTTGTAAATGGGATAATTACTAAAGGCTTCACTGTATTAGTTGTATGTATTAGTTGCACTGCCTTATCGACCATGCATACTTCCTTTGTATACCAATGAGCTTAGCTTCCCAGCATGCATGATGAAGCTATCCTTCCCAGCGGGAAATAGAAGCATTCACTAATGCATGAAAAAGCTAGGCTTGTGCATCTTAGAAGTGCTTCCCTTCCGTATCCGTATCCATATCTTTTTTACCATTGCATGTCATCAGCAAGGGGGTCAAATGGTAGTAACGGCCTCGGGGACCTTTGGTGGTGCCGGTACACCAAAGAGATAAGTCCTGAGTAACGCCATCTGCGATCTAAGATCTTCCGCTATGCTACCGAATCCTACCTCCACCTCCACGAAGATGTTGTCCCTACATCAAGTGACCCCTGGATGCTCTCGTCTTTACAAGAGTAACAGACGGAGGAGGATGAAAGGCGAGTGTTTCGCTCCTCAAAACGAAACAAATACCGGACTGGTCCTCCAGGTTGGGGGTTGGACGGCAGGCTGACAACCTTCCACCGTAAAAACCCACCCGTCACGAATTCTCAAGGCAGGCCTCGGATATAACGTACTCAACGGCAACGACCCAGGCAACGGAATATGGAATTCGATTTCGGAACTTGGAACGTCAGAACGCTCAACAGGACAGGCGCTCTGCGTTCGCTCTTATTTTTGCTGAAAAAATACGACATAGCAATCACCGCTCTACAGGAAACTAAATGGACTCAGAGTGGCATTACGGATCACAGAACCCACCCGATACTCTCCAGTGGTTCATCGAATGGAAGAAGAGAGTTCGGAGTTGCCTTCATCGTGGAAAAGAAAATGAAATCACTGATTCTGGACTTCAAGCCAGTAAGTAGCAGAATATGTACGCTCCGCATCAAAACAAGACTACATAACATTAGCCTCATAAACGTCCATGCGCTCATAGAAGACAAGACGGACGAAGAAAAAGAGGAATTCTACCAAGAGTTAACAAACGCCATCAGATTAATACCGTCAAACGATATTAAAATGGTGCTTGGAGACATGAACGCTAAAGTAGGAAAAGAAGAAGAGTTCCTGGGAGTCATAGGAAAGCATAGCCTACACAACGTTACCAATGAGAATGGTAGTAGATTGATAGATCTCGCTAGCTCGAACTCAATGGTAGTAAGCTCGACAATGTTCCTGCACAAAAATATTCATAAGATGACGTGGCAGTCACCAGACGGAGTAACAAATAATCAAATTGATCACGTCCTAATGGAGAGAAGAGGGGCCACCAGTATACTGGATGTAAGAACAATGAGAGCCCGCGTGCTGTGGCTCTGACCACTATTTAGTCAAAGTGAAATTTAGATCCCGTATAGCGACAAATACACACAGAGGGCAAACACAACCAAAATACGACATAGATAAGATACAACTTGAAGAAACAAGAGATGCCTATCAGAATGCTGTCGTACAAAACCTGAGAGAAATAGAAGAACAGCCCAACATCAACGACAAATGGGAACAAATTAAAAACAGCGTAAAGGGAGCAGCAGAAGAGGCACTAGGCTGGGCCACCGACAGACTGGAATTGACTGGTTTGATCAAGATTGTAGAGCCGCAATAGAAGAACGAAACCAGAGCCACCGGGAGTACATTGCAAGGCCCACAAGAGCAAGGATGGAAGTCTTCCAGCAAAAAAGGAGAACCGTAGATAAGCTCTGCAGAAAGAAGAAGAGAAATACCTAAATAGGAGGATTCTACAGAAACAAGAAGACTTCAATGAAGGGAGAATCAGACAAGCGTACAAAGGAAGTCGCCAGATCAGCAATAGGTTTCAGCCAAGAACGGACATCTGCAAAGACATAGATGGGAACCTGTTAGCAGATCCGGATCTTACAAAAGAAAGGTGGAAAGAATATTTTCAAAACTTATTGAATCCGACCCGCACACTAAACGAGGATCCACAGACGGAGGCATTTGTAATTCCTCAAGATAATATCCCCATAGAACCACCAACACTGGATGACGTACGTGAAGCTGTAAAAAGGCAAAAAAGCAATAAATCGCCAGGCATCGATGGAATAGCAGCTGAGCTGCTAAAGGAAGGAGGACCACAACTCTTAGCAGCCTTACACCAACTGATATGCAGCATCTGGGAGGAAGAAGCTATACCAGATGACTGGAGGAAAGCCATTATATGTCCAATATACAAGAAAGGAGATAAATTAACCTGTAAAAACTACAGAGGCATCTCTCTCCTCAGAACCAGCTATAAAACCTTCACAATCCTTGTGAAACAAAAGCTAGAACCTATAGCGGAAGGCCTTATAGGAGAATATCAAGCTGGCTTTAGGACAAACAAGTCAACATCGGACCAGCTACTGACCTTAAAGCAAATTCTGGAAAAAACCTGGGAAAGGAATGTGGATATATACCAGATATTTGTTGACTTTCAACAGGCATATGACTCAATAAACAGAGAGAGGCTGTACGAGATCTTATCGGAATTAGGAGTCCCCTCAAAGCTTATACGACTAGTCAAAAGCGCAACAAATTGCTCACTGGTGAAAGTAAGGATCCAAAATGCAGTAACAGAAGAGTTCGAAGTGCGACAAGGTCTTAGACAAGGGGATGGACTGGCCCCTATGCTTTTCAACCTGGCCCTAGAATGGGTGATAAGGAAAACGTCAGTCCAGAGAAGTGCATCATTAGCAACCCAGTCTGTACAATTACTTGCGTACGCGGACGACGTGAACATCGTGGGAAGGTCCTTTTTGGCAGCAAAAGACGTTTATGTCGAACTAAAAGAGCCGGCAAAAGACATAGGCCTGAACATCAACGAAGAGAAAACAAAGGTGATGCAACAATCCAGAGCTGGAAGATTTAGAATGGGAAGAAATGTAACTATCGACGAACACAACCTAGTAGTAGTAGATAAAACAGTCTACCTTGGGTCTACAATTACAAAAAGAAACGAAGAAAAGGAAGATATAACTCGACGAATACTACTGGCTAATAGCCTTATGACACTGGCTTTTTCGTAGGCTGAAAATGCGGCCTTGGCTAGGCTGAAAATGACGAAATCTGTTATATTGTGTGACAGAGATAGCATGTGAGAGTAAGAACAATTGTCTGATTATTATAACAGATAGTTGTGAGTGAATACAGAAGGAATCCCCCAATTCGCAACCCCCTCAAGTTGTAATAAGAAAAATATGTCTTCCCCGCCTTGAAATTACTATTAGGACATTCAAAAATCACCGTAAA
Organism: Thereva nobilitata; assembly: GCA_963855945.1. Lineage (NCBI taxonomy): Eukaryota > Metazoa > Arthropoda > Insecta > Diptera > Therevidae > Thereva > Thereva nobilitata. The sequence goes on from OY979694.1 coordinate 112,538,710, forward strand.
CACCTCAAAATTTTTTTTGGAGCGATTTTACTCCGGAGCCCCAATTCTAAACATTTACCCCTTCACTTCAAATATATCTATTGTCACTTCAATTATATATATTGTCACTTCAATTATATTTATTGCCACTTCTTATATATTTATAATCACTTAAATTATATTTATAATCACGTCAATTTATTGTTATTCCCTCGCTGTTATAAAAAGTCGAGAGATGCAGCAAACTGTTATAAAAAGCATAGAAAAAAGAACATGAATCTCATTCTTTTCCTATGCTTTTTATAACAGTTTTCTAGACTTTTTATAACACTTAAAATCCAGCCAAGAGACGTTTGAGTATACTCCTCTCACTCTTACATATGGGAAAATCTCCTTTGAATTTTTTCTTTCAGGTTTCAGCCTAGTCAAGGCAGTATTTTCAGCCTACGAAAAAGCCAGTGTCATAAGGCTATAACAGAGCCTTTTATGCCCAAAAGCAAATACTGCACTCATGATTTGTGCACAGGAAAACGAAACTCTCACTCTACAAAACAGTAATACGACCAGTACTGTGCTATGGCAGCGAGACTTGGACTATGACCCAGGACATAGAGGAACGAGTCAACAGGTTTGAGAGAAAAGTTTGTAGCTGCATAATAGGCCCAACCAGAGAGGATGGAATATGGCGGAGGAGATACAACAGCGAGTTGTATGAAATTTTTGACGACCCAGAACTCTCAACTTTAATAAAAATTAACAGACTAAAATTAGCCGGTCACGTTGTCAGGATGGAGGGCAATCGCATCCCAAAACGGCTTATGATATCAGAAATTTTGTAGCCATATGCATAGGAAAATCTTCCAAAATGTTTCTGAAGCGCGACCGGAAGCACTTCCAATTTGATTCCAGAGGAAGCTGCTTCCACTTTTCCCGCTGGGTTATCCCAGTAGGAAAAAATACAAGTGCTTTACTGTAGAGCAAATATAAAGCAGTAAGAGCTTCTTTCTGCTTCCCCCAACAGCGGTATTAAAGCACAGTCTCAGCAGATCAGCGTAATAAAAGTGCTGAGCTCTGCGGACACGCAATGTTAAAATAACATGAAGCTTCTTACGGAGCGTAAGCGCTTTTCGATGCGATTTTTGAAGTGAAAACTTCTTTAGGCACGTTGGGCACTTTTTGGCCTGGGAGAAAAACTAAAAACTCGAGTTACGCGCACTTTTATTGCGTACTAGATTCTGGGCACTTTCTGCTGCCACCTTTTCCCTCCTCTAGCGAGCTTAATATTGTGTAACCAAGAAATATTGTAGTTCCATGTGTCTTAAATGTAGCTGGCTAGAGTGTGGCAACCTTTGGGCAAGCTCCAACAGCAGCCAGCAGCGTAAGAGTCTACGGTGTGGGAAGCAATAGCTACGAGGAATGTGGAAGTATGCGTTTCAATGTTGCAGATGTCAACATTCATTTCATTTTGCTTCGGAGACCGTAGAAGTGTACGCTGCTGTCTGTTGCTGGAGCTCGACCAAAAGTTGGCCTGCTCTAGCTAGCAACATGGCTGCATCATTTAAATATTTTGCTTGGATTAATCGCTTTCGGCAACATGGAACCACCTATTCGACTGCGCATCTGTGTTTTACTTATCTATGGTAGTATGTATGTAGGTAGTATTATCTGTGGTAGTATGTACTATATACAATGTACTATATATTATGTACTATGTTCTGAAAAAATTGAAATTGAATCCAGTAGATTCCCATAAAAATTTAGATCCGTGACTTTGGCGGCACTATGCACTAGTATTATGTACAATTAACTATGTATGTATTATGTACTTTGTACTATGTACTATTCAACCATGTAATATGTATTATATACTACATATTTACTATGAACTACGTACTTTGTATTGATTACTATATATTATGTACTATGTACTATGTATTATGTACTATATACTATGTACTATTATTGATTACTACTTAATATGAAACGTGTACACAGAAATATCCGCGATGAGATTTGTTTTATACTCGTTATTCTCAAGGCCCAATTACAATGAGAGGAAGAAACAAGAAGTAAATGATAGTGGACTTAATAAAGCTGTGGCAACAAAAGTTAAATCTAAATTAACTGGTTCGTGCTGTTCCTTTTTCGTTTCATTCTCGTTAAATTCCCTAAGAAGACGGGATGTGCGCAGAGAGAATTGAAACACTTTTGTCCTCCTGTATTAAGATTGAATTGGAAATATAGATTAGCCATAGAAGTTTTCACTTCCAACGTGTGGTCCAACGCACACTAATTTTTTTCCTACTAGGATGATTTATTATTTTATAATGTACAATATTTTAACAGAAAAATTTTAAATAAAGACACCCAAAAAAGTTTTGTGCACTCATCTAAGCACAACAATCCACCAATAAGCTCATAGTATTTAGCAAATCACAACAATATTTTGTTAAAAATTATCTTCATATTTTGCGTCTTGCGCTTTGTTGGAATAGTTTGCACAACACTGTGTTGAGCCTGCATTAAATGCGTACTCATTATTATATATGACAAAGAATAGAAATAAAAAACGTTATAAATTGTAATGCACAGATTTTACCAATTTTTATTTTTAATATATTCAGTATTTTCTTTATATTATTTTTAATAAATTCAGTATTTTCTTTATATAACATTATTATCTTCAATTAATATATTTAAAGCACGGTGGAAAAATTGATTATATCGTAACTCACTTGATTATTAAGTTAAATAACTATTTTTGATGTGAAACATCTATTGGCGCGTCTTCGGGGTAAAGCCGACTCGTATGACATGACGGGAAATTGTATGGCGCCGTGTAATATTTGTTTTGAGTTTAGTTATGTTGAGTTGTGTAATGAGTCGGTTTAAAAGTTGCTTTAAGAATTGAGTGAGTAGATGAGTTAGGAGTTTATTTAAGAGTTCAGTTAATAGTTGACTTAAGGGATGCGTTGAGTTGAGATACGGCGAGTTGAGGTAAGTAGAGATTCGTAGAGTTGAGTCAAGTTGAGTGAAGAGTTGGATTGAAACTTGAGTTAAGAGTTTAGTTGAGCTATGTTGAGATTAGGTACTGTTTAACCCTTAAGATTGTCGACAGTACAAAGGGCTTTCCCTGAGCTCTAGTCTTCCACATAAAAAAAACTGAACTTAACTCAACTCAACTTTTCTCAACTCAGTTCAAGTCTTGGCTGATCTCTTAACTTAAGTCTTAACTCACCTCTTAACACAAAATTTCAATCAACTCGAGCAGACATGAAATTGATTACCATACATGATGAAAACGAAAATACTACTTTACGAAAAGAGTTTGAGTCTAATATTGATCTACAATAGACTTTTGATATATGCCGACAACTATGTGTATCACAAAGATGATCATAAAGATGATCAATTGAATGATGACGGGTGGAAATTTTGAGACATTGTTATAAGATTTCCAGAACCAAATCCTTTTTAAGAATTATATACAAACCCAAATGCTGCGCTTAATGAAGATTTACGTATAGTTACACTTAAAAGTTTAGGAGCAATTCCTAAAAGAAGAGAAAATACAATGAACCTTGATCAATTTTGTGACCTTATGAGAAGTGCTAATGAAAAAAAATTGCTTTTACACGTCATCCATCACATTTTATCTGCAGAGAAATCGCTTTTTCAAATATTTTTCACTGCTCCATCTGGATACCGAAAAACTTTCGTCAATAAATTGATAATGGCAATACACCAGATACTCAAATAATGACGGCAATGCATACATTACTTGTACTTCCACTGGCAAAGCTGAGTATCCATTGAACTACAGTTCATGCAGCATTGAAAATTTCATTATCTAAACTACTTCCGTTGTCAATGGAAAGACAGAAAAGACAGATAGTTCAACCAGGGTTGAACCCGAGTTATACGTCATGGAAACAGACACAGTTAAGAATTTTCGTTAAAGATTTTCAACTCTGCTCAATTCAACGAAAATAGGAGGTTGAACTGAGTTCACGCACACAACTAAAAACAGCACACCGGCAAAATAACAAAAAGTGAAAATGTCGCGGCTCGCTTGGGCATCAGAAAAGACTGATCTATTTAATTAATAGATACTTTTAAAGAAAATTCTATAATAAAACTAATTGATGGAAAAAGATGGAGGAACACGGAAGGCAGAAATGGAAACGCATAGAGTTAAGTCGTTGAGTTGAAGTGTCATTTCAATTCAACCACAACTCAACTCGACTGCCACGGAAACTTCGTAATAGTTGCTGAAATAAGTATGATTGGTGTTGAACTTTTAAATCAAATTGATTCAAGGTTAAAGGAAATAACTGGAAATTTTGACAATTACTCTGGAGGACAATTACCTCCAGTCCGAGCTACACCAATTTACAAGGAACCAAAACAACGAATGGTTGGACCTCCGGTGTGGGAAGGATTAAAGTTCTACCAATTAACTCAAGTTATTGCGACAAAATAAGGTAATAGTCCAAAGTCAGCTCAGGGACTGTGGATTATAATGTTTGCTTCTATTTTTACAAAAATTTGTAATGCCATTATCGAGTCAAGATTTTTTACGGAGGAAGAAGTCACCCAGCGCTGCCCAAATGGGGTTCGAATTACCGAATTTCCGAACTACAAGTATTCATATTAACAACAACAAAACAATTGTGTGAAAAAGAGATGACTTTCCTATGATGCCTGGATGTGGCATGATTCATAAGTTTCAATGAGGTACATATGACGAGATAGTATGAGTATATCTAGTAAAACTCAGCCTATTCAGTTATTATAATGTCGCTTTATAGCGAGTTAGTAGCATTAAAGCTTTGTTCATATGTAACCGTAATGATGATTTGAGATTTTGCCATGGAAGAATAATCGAACAATCAATTTGGTCTTTGCGAGAACATTTTAAAAGGCTATCTTTGAATAAACTAAACACTTTGCAAAAATATTACTAATTTTGTCGAGAGACGGATTAATAATCTTAACGTTAAACAGTCAATTGATTTAGAAGATTGTATTTCTCAAAAAAGTATCTTTTTATTATTATCAGAAACATGGCTTTTCAATGAAGAAGGCGAAATTTAAACGGGCAAATGTGAGAGCTGGGGAAGTTGCGATATATCAAAACAAAAATATAGCCTGAATCGCTACGATGAATATACGCTCAATGTTACCAAACAGCTATTGGTGAGGTATCTGCTTCTCAAGTTAAAATGGATGATGGGAGAGAATTCCTTATGGTTGTGAATATTTCATTAAATCAAAAAGGCACCGAAATCATAAATTTTTTAAACCGTCGCGTCAAGTGGCGAAGTTTCAAGGATTTTAGGAGACAATTTAAACGAATTTCCAGTGATTTTAGCAGAAGGTTTTAGTGTTAATTTTGCCATAAAACGATTCAATCACTTTGACAACATTCCTTGGACAAAAATTTGATTTGAAAATCAATAATAAGCCAACAGAACGTAACGCTAGATATGGCACAACAATCGATACCGTATTTTCAAGATAACTCGATAACATCCCATCTAATACTTTTGTTACATACTTTAGTTACCATCGACCTATCACTTCTTTAATGTCGTTGATATTATTACCATATTCTGTGTATGCTCTGCTTCACATTTGTCGAGCGTCCCGTGACGGCCACATATTTTTAAATTCCTATTTTATAGGGAAGTTATTGTAATCGGTCCGAAAATCGAAATCGTAATTTTCAATTTATTTTAATTTTTCCAGGTTTGAACATAGTTTTGAGAAGAACTATGTGCAGTGCATACGTACGTGGTCATTTTTTCCGGCACGATATCGCCCGGACGAAAATCTTCGCTGAGGTGCTGTTGGAAGCGTATTAACGAAAATATGATCTCAAAAGATTTTCATAAAATTCGGTCGAGTCGTTTTTTGTATAAACGACGTACGTGATAATTGTACCTGAAATTTTGTAATAAGGTGACTAATCGTCCTCCTTTAGGGAGGACAGTCCCTCTTTTGTAGATTCTGTCTTTCCTCTAAAAGTGTCCTCCTACCTTTTCGATTTTTTAAAACTAATCTGTTAATCTCTGTATTGAGAGATGTCGCGGTGAACTGTTACTCGTCATGTGACGGTACAGTTGGGAAAGACGCGATTATGAAACAATTATTTCAGCCTCTCCTTCATATTTTAAGTTTAGTCAAATATCCAAAAATTTTGGAATCTTTTTTGAAGTATGAATTACATTTCGTTCATAATCAGGCCTCTATTTTCCACAAAACAATTCAAAAGATTGATGGTGAACATATTTCAGCTACAGAAGTTAGCCTTATTTTGAACGATTTTGACTTTCAATATACATACATAAATCACGATTTGAAGAACAATTTATTCCTTTAATAATAAAAAGAAAATTGTCAAACTTAGAGGAATAAAATCCGGGCATAACCGAAAAATTTACCAAAGAAGTGCCTAATTTTCACCAAACATGTTTTCATTATGTGGAAGAATGGTCTGAAACAAATATCACAGGAAATAACAGTTTTCAATGGTTTTTTGTGACTAATCGCAAGTAAATTGGGCAGATATTGAAAATTGTGTTGAGTTTTTATCGAAAGAAATACCTGATATTAAAATCAAAGTCAATAATTGTCTGTTTGAGAAATTAGAAGATTGAATGTATATTTAAATTCTGATAAATTAGAGCAGTGGGAAAATCAATATGTCGAAATTGATAAAAGATGGGTGGAAATATTTAACCATTTCAAAAATGAACACATTCCATATGAAAATTTAGTTATTCTTGTTGAATTTACGTTGTGCTGCCCTGGAATTAATGTAGCAGTAGAAAGAGTTTCTTCAATTGGTCATGATTTTTGGATAAGTCAGAAATCAAGACTGCTACTCTAGTTGCAGCACTTACCGTAAAATTCTATATAAATGATGTTTCTTGCCCCGAAATTTCCAATATATAATTAGAAAATGATATGTAGACAAAAAATATTCATTCAATGGGAAAATACTCGTTTAATTAAATAATTAAAAGGATGTAAGCATAATAGTGTATGTATTAATAAAATGTTTCATTTATTTACGTTGTATTTTTTTCTTAAATTTTTCGTCCTCTTTTTCATTGTAAAAAAATGGTCACATGATTATTAAAGATTTGTACTTATTTCCTTGATACATATGAAACAATTTCTAATTGAATAGATCATAAAATTTTTTTAATATGATTAAATTTTTAAAGAAATATTAAAATTTTTAGATTTATTCGGTCTTTGAATGTTTGTCGTAAAAATGCAAAAAATTACGGCAAATTAAAGAAAATTAAAAAAATAGGTTAGTATTCTGTGTATCTAACATAGTGTTAAAGGTTCAACATTTTTTAAAGCATTCATTAGACATATTGAGATAATTACTAAAGACTTCACTGTTGGTTAATGATGTATTAGTTGCACTGCATTATTGACTGTGTATACTTCGTTTGTATTCTATAATCTTAGCTTATGATTTGTTATTTTATAATGTACATTTTAAATATAAAAATCTACAAAGGTTTCCTGCCCGCATCTATGCACAAAAAGCCGCGTGAACACATACTAATACTAGTATATTGAAATTAGTTCATAGTATATAGCAAATCACAACAATATTTTGTTAAAAAATATCTTCATATTTTGCGTCTTGCTCTTTGTTGTAATAGTTTGCTCAACACTGGATTGAGACTGCATTAAATGCGTACTCATTATTATATATTAAGAGAATGAAAATAAAAATGGTAATCTTTTTAACTTGTGCTTCAAAGATTTTACCAATTATTGTTACTTTTAATAAATGCAGTATTTTATTTATAAAACGATTATCGAATGATACGTTTAAAGCACGGCAGAAAAATTTTATAATATCTTAATTCACTTGATTACTAAGTTGAATAACTATTTTTTTGTATAATTCAGTACAATCAAGAACAATTTTTATGAATTGTAAGGGCACTCTTAAAATTACAGCCTGGTATTACATAATCTTTTAACTTACATAATTGCGTTTTGCGCAAAGAGTTTGCTAAATTTTAATTGAAATTTTTACCACAAAGTGCTAGTAATTTTATTAATTTAATAAAAAAATAGAAAAACTATTGCAATAATATAACGCTTAAATTGATTTCTAAACAAAACGAAATATTGTAAATTAGTTGAAGATCTGTCAAATTCTCCTCCCTTACAGTTCATCCTTTCTAATGGCATATTTTGAACAAAATATTCTCGATTTTCATTCAGTAAAGTACAAACTGGTTTCTTCTTTTGAATCATTTCCTCGTCACGCTTCTTCAAGTCCCGTAAAAGATTTGGGAACCAAACAAGCTCACAGGAACATATTAAAGGATTATCTGAAAAAAAAATAGTGATTATTGTTTTGTTTGAAGCTCGAATCAATAAATGGAAATAAGGAAGATATTAAATAACTACACATCCATCCTATCGCTTTGTTGAAAAAATGCTTTTGTAGAAGGAACAGAAATAAACAAAAAAGGGTGCGTGTTAGCTGCGACCAAAGTTCCCTCTAATTTTTTCGCTGACTGCGCGGTATAAAGTATATGGGAGCAAAAACATTCAAAACGTATGTAAAAGTGCGCAAGGGGGAGGGGGAAGTCCCTGTGCCTGTATTTTAAGTGAATTTTTTTTTTAATAAATTGATTTTGACATTATAGTTCATATCTTGGCTTATACGGGCACGCTATCTAGACCTTCGGTATTTCAACATTGAATAACTCTGATTAACCGATTACGACGAATGTACACGATTCTGAAACGTCATTCAGTACCATTTCACCTATGACTCAATACACAACGAAAGCTCATTTCCAACTCTCTAGCGGAGTCAATAAACAAAACACTGTCGAATTTGGGGAACAGAGAACCCATACGTCATTCTCGAAACACCACTCCACGACGAGAAGTCATTGTTTGGGCCGGAGTGTGCTCAAAAGCCATCATCGGACCAATTTTCGTCAAAGTTGGAACGACTCGACGGCATTTTTTTATACACAAATGCTCGCTCGCACACAACTATCTAGAGGAAGATTTTATATGGGGATAAACTTGATGGATTGGTGCATATTTCGATTTATGAAAAAAAACAGCTGATTAATTTTCTTTCCTTTTCTGTTCTGGAAGAGTTCTTCGAAGAGAGAGAATCTGGCTTTGCCTCGCCGAGCTCACGATGTATGCGTTGAGTTGTGCTCAGCAGTGATGTTCATATATGCAAGCACACGACTAACCGAGTGAAAATTTTGTATGAAGATGAAAGACTTGTTATTTCTAGACTTTGGGCGCATGTTGCCATATCGCCGCCGCTACGATGTAGTTTTTGCAGCGTAAGCTCCCGAGACACTTTGTATCGAAAAAGGGTTATTTGGAGTGGCCTCCTCATTCTCCGGATTTAACGGCACCGGACTTTTTTCTGTGGGGTTATTTAAAAAGTAAAGTTTATGCCAGCAAGCCGAAGACCATTATAATGCCCGAAATGTTTGCTAATGTTATGCAGGATGCACGAAAAGGAGATGATTTTTGCGTATCGAAAGGAGGCGGTCATTTAATCGACATTGTATTCAAAAACTGATTTGAAATAAATGGTAGAGAATATCCTAAATAAATCTTGCTCATTTGTCAAAATCGGCTTAAAAATGTCACAGTTATTCAATGTTGAAATAGATCAGTGTTGCCAGAGCCACTGGCAGTGATTTCCCCAAACTTTCTGTGAAAATTCCCCAAAATTATACCCCTCCAACAAATTTTCCCCATTTTTAAAATATGACTGCAATTGTAAATTACAATGAATATTATTATAAATTCGATTAGATCGATCAATTATAGCTTAAACATTATTTTATTTAATACATACTGAAGGTTTTAATCAATTAAATAAAGTCTATACAACCAATAGTTTGAATGCAAAACAATTAATAAGATTTGAAAATACTACTCAAGAAATTAACAACATAATTGAAATAACAGTGTTTGAGAAATATGTTTAGAAATTGTTAAATGAAACTAATAGGTTTTACAAATGAAATCATAATACATAATACATAATACATAATACATAATACATAATACATAATACATAATACATAATACATAATACATAATACATAATACATAATACATAATACATAATACATAATACTATAATACATAATACATAATACATAATACATAATACATAATACATAATACATAATACATAATACATAATACATAATACATAATACATAATACATAATACATAATACATAATACATAATACATAATACATAATACATAATACATAATACATAATACATAATACATAATACATAATACATAATACATAATACATAATACATAATACATAATACATAATACATAATACATAATACATAATACATAATACATAATACATAATACATAATACATAATACATAATACATAATACATAATACATAATACATAATACATAATACATAATACATAATACATAATACATAATACATAATACATAATACATAATACATAATACATAATACATAATACATAATACATAATACATAATACATAATACATAATACATAATACATAATACATAATACATAATACATAATACATAATACATAATACATAATACATAATACATAATACATAATACATAATACATAATACATAATACATAATACATAATACATAATACATAATACATAATACATAATACATAATACATAATACATAATACATAATACATAATACATAATACATAATACATAATACATAATACATAATACATAATACATAATACATAATACATAATACATAATACATAATACATAATACATAATACATAATACATAATACATAATACATAATACATAATACATAATACATAATACATAATACATAATACATAATACATAATACATAATACATAATACATAATACATAATACATAATACATAATACATAATACATAATACATAATACATAATACATAATACATAATACATAATACATAATACATAATACATAATACATAATACATAATACATAATACATAATACATAATACATAATACATAATACATAATACATAATACATAATACATAATACATAATACATAATACATAATACATAATACATAATACATAATACATAATACATAATACATAATACATAATACATAATACATAATACATAATACATAATACATAATACATAATACATAATACATAATACATAATACATAATACATAATACATAATACATAATACATAATACATAATACATAATACATAATACATAATACATAATACATAATACATAATACATAATACATAATACATAATACATAATACATAATACATAATACATAATACATAATACATAATACATAATACATAATACATAATACATAATACATAATACATAATACATAATACATAATACATAATACATAATACATAATACATAATACATAATACATAATACATAATACATAATACATAATACATAATACATAATACATAATACATAATACATAATACATAATACATAATACATAATACATAATACATAATACATAATACATAATACATAATACATAATACATAATACATAATACATAATACATAATACATAATACATAATACATAATACATAATACATAATACATAATACATAATACATAATACATAATACATAATACATAATACATAATACATAATACATAATACATAATACATAATACATAATACATAATACATAATACATAATACATAATACATAATACATAATACATAATACATAATACATAATACATAATACATAATACATAATACATAATACATAATACATAATACATAATACATAATACATAATACATAATACATAATACATAATACATAATACATAATACATAATACATAATACATAATACATAATACATAATACATAATACATAATACATAATACATAATACATAATACATAATACATAATACATAATACATAATACATAATACATAATACATAATACATAATACATAATACATAATACATAATACATAATACATAATACATAATACATAATACATAATACATAATACATAATACATAATACATAATACATAATACATAATACATAATACATAATACATAATACATAATACATAATACATAATACATAATACATAATACATAATACATAATACATAATACATAATACATAATACATAATACATAATACATAATACATAATACATAATACATAATACATAATACATAATACATAATACATAATACATAATACATAATACATAATACATAATACATAATACATAATACATAATACATAATACATAATACATAATACATAATACATAATACATAATACATAATACATAATACATAATACATAATACATAATACATAATACATAATACATAATACATAATACATAATACATAATACATAATACATAATACATAATACATAATACATAATACATAATACATAATACATAATACATAATACATAATACATAATACATAATACATAATACATAATACATAATACATAATACATAATACATAATACATAATACATAATACATAATACATAATACATAATACATAATACATAATACATAATACATAATACATAATACATAATACATAATACATAATACATAATACATAATACATAATACATAATACATAATACATAATACATAATACATAATACATAATACATAATACATAATACATAATACATAATACATAATACATAATACATAATACATAATACATAATACATAATACATAATACATAATACATAATACATAATACATAATACATAATACATAATACATAATACATAATACATAATACATAATACATAATACATAATACATAATACATAATACATAATACATAATACATAATACATAATACATAATACATAATACATAATACATAATACATAATACATAATACATAATACATAATACATAATACATAATACATAATACATAATACATAATACATAATACATAATACATAATACATAATACATAATACATAATACATAATACATAATACATAATACATAATACATAATACATAATACATAATACATAATACATAATACATAATACATAATACATAATACATAATACATAATACATAATACATAATACATAATACATAATACATAATACATAATACATAATACATAATACATAATACATAATACATAATACATAATACATAATACATAATACATAATACATAATACATAATACATAATACATAATACATAATACATAATACATAATACATAATACATAATACATAATACATAATACATAATACATAATACATAATACATAATACATAATACATAATACATAATACATAATACATAATACATAATACATAATACATAATACATAATACATAATACATAATACATAATACATAATACATAATACATAATACATAATACATAATACATAATACATAATACATAATACATAATACATAATACATAATACATAATACATAATACATAATACATAATACATAATACATAATACATAATACATAATACATAATACATAATACATAATACATAATACATAATACATAATACATAATACATAATACATAATACATAATACATAATACATAATACATAATACATAATACATAATACATAATACATAATACATAATACATAATACATAATACATAATACATAATACATAATACATAATACATAATACATAATACATAATACATAATACATAATACATAATACATAATACATAATACATAATACATAATACATAATACATAATACATAATACATAATACATAATACATAATACATAATACATAATACATAATACATAATACATAATACATAATACATAATACATAATACATAATACATAATACATAATACATAATACATAATACATAATACATAATACATAATACATAATACATAATACATAATACATAATACATAATACATAATACATAATACATAATACATAATACATAATACATAATACATAATACATAATACATAATACATAATACATAATACATAATACATAATACATAATACATAATACATAATACATAATACATAATACATAATACATAATACATAATACATAATACATAATACATAATACATAATACATAATACATAATACATAATACATAATACATAATACATAATACATAATACATAATACATAATACATAATACATAATACATAATACATAATACATAATACATAATACATAATACATAATACATAATACATAATACATAATACATAATACATAATACATAATACATAATACATAATACATAATACATAATACATAATACATAATACATAATACATAATACATAATACATAATACATAATACATAATACATAATACATAATACATAATACATAATACATAATACATAATACATAATACATAATACATAATACATAATACATAATACATAATACATAATACATAATACATAATACATAATACATAATACATAATACATAATACATAATACATAATACATAATACATAATACATAATACATAATACATAATACATAATACATAATACATAATACATAATACATAATACATAATACATAATACATAATACATAATACATAATACATAATACATAATACATAATACATAATACATAATACATAATACATAATACATAATACATAATACATAATACATAATACATAATACATAATACATAATACATAATACATAATACATAATACATAATACATAATACATAATACATAATACATAATACATAATACATAATACATAATACATAATACATAATACATAATACATAATACATAATACATAATACATAATACATAATACATAATACATAATACATAATACATAATACATAATACATAATACATAATACATAATACATAATACATAATACATAATACATAATACATAATACATAATACATAATACATAATACATAATACATAATACATAATACATAATACATAATACATAATACATAATACATAATACATAATACATAATACATAATACATAATACATAATACATAATACATAATACATAATACATAATACATAATACATAATACATAATACATAATACATAATACATAATACATAATACATAATACATAATACATAATACATAATACATAATACATAATACATAATACATAATACATAATACATAATACATAATACATAATACATAATACATAATACATAATACATAATACATAATACATAATACATAATACATAATACATAATACATAATACATAATACATAATACATAATACATAATACATAATACATAATACATAATACATAATACATAATACATAATACATAATACATAATACATAATACATAATACATAATACATAATACATAATACATAATACATAATACATAATACATAATACATAATACATAATACATAATACATAATACATAATACATAATACATAATACATAATACATAATACATAATACATAATACATAATACATAATACATAATACATAATACATAATACATAATACATAATACATAATACATAATACATAATACATAATACATAATACATAATACATAATACATAATACATAATACATAATACATAATACATAATACATAATACATAATACATAATACATAATACATAATACATAATACATAATACATAATACATAATACATAATACATAATACATAATACATAATACATAATACATAATACATAATACATAATACATAATACATAATACATAATACATAATACATAATACATAATACATAATACATAATACATAATACATAATACATAATACATAATACATAATACATAATACATAATACATAATACATAATACATAATACATAATACATAATACATAATACATAATACATAATACATAATACATAATACATAATACATAATACATAATACATAATACATAATACATAATACATAATACATAATACATAATACATAATACATAATACATAATACATAATACATAATACATAATACATAATACATAATACATAATACATAATACATAATACATAATACATAATACATAATACATAATACATAATACATAATACATAATACATAATACATAATACATAATACATAATACATAATACATAATACATAATACATAATACATAATACATAATACATAATACATAATACATAATACATAATACATAATACATAATACATAATACATAATACATAATACATAATACATAATACATAATACATAATACATAATACATAATACATAATACATAATACATAATACATAATACATAATACATAATACATAATACATAATACATAATACATAATACATAATACATAATACATAATACATAATACATAATACATAATACATAATACATAATACATAATACATAATACATAATACATAATACATAATACATAATACATAATACATAATACATAATACATAATACATAATACATAATACATAATACATAATACATAATACATAATACATAATACATAATACATAATACATAATACATAATACATAATACATAATACATAATACATAATACATAATACATAATACATAATACATAATACATAATACATAATACATAATACATAATACATAATACATAATACATAATACATAATACATAATACATAATACATAATACATAATACATAATACATAATACATAATACATAATACATAATACATAATACATAATACATAATACATAATACATAATACATAATACATAATACATAATACATAATACATAATACATAATACATAATACATAATACATAATACATAATACATAATACATAATACATAATACATAATACATAATACATAATACATAATACATAATACATAATACATAATACATAATACATAATACATAATACATAATACATAATACATAATACATAATACATAATACATAATACATAATACATAATACATAATACATAATACATAATACATAATACATAATACATAATACATAATACATAATACATAATACATAATACATAATACATAATACATAATACATAATACATAATACATAATACATAATACATAATACATAATACATAATACATAATACATAATACATAATACATAATACATAATACATAATACATAATACATAATACATAATACATAATACATAATACATAATACATAATACATAATACATAATACATAATACATAATACATAATACATAATACATAATACATAATACATAATACATAATACATAATACATAATACATAATACATAATACATAATACATAATACATAATACATAATACATAATACATAATACATAATACATAATACATAATACATAATACATAATACATAATACATAATACATAATACATAATACATAATACATAATACATAATACATAATACATAATACATAATACATAATACATAATACATAATACATAATACATAATACATAATACATAATACATAATACATAATACATAATACATAATACATAATACATAATACATAATACATAATACATAATACATAATACATAATACATAATACATAATACATAATACATAATACATAATACATAATACATAATACATAATACATAATACATAATACATAATACATAATACATAATACATAATACATAATACATAATACATAATACATAATACATAATACATAATACATAATACATAATACATAATACATAATACATAATACATAATACATAATACATAATACATAATACATAATACATAATACATAATACATAATACATAATACATAATACATAATACATAATACATAATACATAATACATAATACATAATACATAATACATAATACATAATACATAATACATAATACATAATACATAATACATAATACATAATACATAATACATAATACATAATACATAATACATAATACATAATACATAATACATAATACATAATACATAATACATAATACATAATACATAATACATAATACATAATACATAATACATAATACATAATACATAATACATAATACATAATACATAATACATAATACATAATACATAATACATAATACATAATACATAATACATAATACATAATACATAATACATAATACATAATACATAATACATAATACATAATACATAATACATAATACATAATACATAATACATAATACATAATACATAATACATAATACATAATACATAATACATAATACATAATACATAATACATAATACATAATACATAATACATAATACATAATACATAATACATAATACATAATACATAATACATAATACATAATACATAATACATAATACATAATACATAATACATAATACATAATACATAATACATAATACATAATACATAATACATAATACATAATACATAATACATAATACATAATACATAATACATAATACATAATACATAATACATAATACATAATACATAATACATAATACATAATACATAATACATAATACATAATACATAATACATAATACATAATACATAATACATAATACATAATACATAATACATAATACATAATACATAATACATAATACATAATACATAATACATAATACATAATACATAATACATAATACATAATACATAATACATAATACATAATACATAATACATAATACATAATACATAATACATAATACATAATACATAATACATAATACATAATACATAATACATAATACATAATACATAATACATAATACATAATACATAATACATAATACATAATACATAATACATAATACATAATACATAATACATAATACATAATACATAATACATAATACATAATACATAATACATAATACATAATACATAATACATAATACATAATACATAATACATAATACATAATACATAATACATAATACATAATACATAATACATAATACATAATACATAATACATCCGTCCTTCGGGTGCCGGGTTTTGCTGGTCCCGGATCGGACGCCTCCCCAGGCGGTG
This sequence comes from Thereva nobilitata, assembly GCA_963855945.1. Lineage (NCBI taxonomy): Eukaryota > Metazoa > Arthropoda > Insecta > Diptera > Therevidae > Thereva > Thereva nobilitata. The sequence goes on from OY979694.1 coordinate 112,557,862, forward strand.
GATAGGGGAACGCCTCCAAGGAGGTACCAGGGAAATCAAATACCCTGGGGTGAACCAAAATCAGCGCCCACTTAAGCCAAGGTGTCAAGGTACCGTGCCGATGGCTGAGTGGCCGGCCGGTGGTAAAGAGGCCGGTCGCAAACGGTCCCCATCGATGCCCGGGCAAGGTCGGTGTGTAAAAGTGCCTTACCCTGGTATGCGGCTCTGCCAGGGTGGACCATCCCTTCCGGCAATACTCGTGGGATTATAAATGGAAAAAGAAAACAAAAACAAAACTAATACTGATTCAGGAATTGAAGCCGCTGAATCAGAGAAAAAAAGAATAGAGGCTGAAACGGAGGCTAGACTGGCTGCGGAACTGCTCCAGTTCGGGAGGCAGTCGAGGGTGGCGAGATCACCGCCGCCTCTCCCGGGCAGGACAAGTAATAGCATGAAAGAAAAACACAAGAGCGCTGCTGACGCTGGCGAGGAGCCAGCCTCCGACGCCAACCCCGGCCTGGCTGGAGCTCCGGCGGTGGCCGCGGATCCTGTGGCTCCAAAGGCCACAGGGACGCCCTCAGACGGCAAAGGGGAGGCACTCATGGGGCAACTGGAGGCAGCTGTTAACGCCTTTGACGACCAGCTGAAGGTCATGATTGATATCATTGCGGAAATGACGGCTGCGGTCAAGAGGCAGCCAAACGTAAACAATGCCATCAAGCTGGGACTGCCGAGGCTCGCGGAGTGCATAGACAAAGTGGCCTTCGCCAATAGAAAGACGGCCGAGGTGAGGACGGAACTCGCCAAGGGAACCCTCCGCCTCGGGTGGGTCCCTACAGCACCCGTGGAGGGCGACGGTCAGACGAAGCGGAAGGCCACAAGCTCCCCCAAAGACGACGGGAAGAGGAGCAATAAGAAGCCTCGCGCAGTCGCCGAGCCCACAACCGAGACCCAGTGGTCGGAGGTTGTGAGTAAGAAGAAGAAAAGGCAGAGGGCGAAACTCCAAAAGCAAGAGCAGCAGGAGCCAGCCAAGGCAATAACGCCGGCTGATGAAAACGGGGCCAAAAAGAAGAAGAAGAGGAAAAGGAGGAAGAATAAAAAGCCCGACGCGGTACTCCTGACCCCCTCCGAAGGCTCCACCTTCGCGGAAGTCGTAAAGGCTATCCGGGAGAAGGTTGAGCCGACAAAAATCGGAGTGGAGGTCAGAGCGGTCCGGCAGACCCGGGCGGGCGGGGTACTGCTGGAGCTGGGCCACACCACCGCCGAAAATAAGGCGTCATTAGCAGGCGCCTTGAGATCGGCGATAGAGGGGAGGGGCACCGTCAGGGAGCTGGTGTCGAAGTCGCTACTAGAGGTCAGAGACTTCGACAGCTGGACGACGACGGCGGAGGTCGAGGAGGCCATCCGAAGGGTGCTCCCTGATGGCTACGCGGGGGAGATTTTGGTTTCCCTGACGAGGCCAAACGTCAGGCAGCAGCGCGTCGCCTTCGTCAGGATGGAAGAGGCTGCCGCGGAAAAGGTGCTGGAGGGCGGGCGCGTGCTCATTGGTTTCGTCCGGTGCCAGGTGAGACGCGGAACAGACGTGAAGCGCTGTTTCCGCTGTCTCGGGTACGGGCACCTTAGCACAACCTGCAAGGGTCCAGATAGGAGCAGGTTGTGCTACCGCTGCGGTGGAGCGGATCACAAGGGCGCGGGCTGTACAGCCGACCCCTCGTGCTTCCTATGTTCGGCGGGGAACATGGGAGACACAAACCACGTGGCGGGGTCGAAAGGCTGTAAAGCCTTCCGGGAGGTTTTGGGTAAGGCTTCGCGATGACGCGTATCCTACAAGCAAATCTCCACAGGAGTAGGACGGCCCATGACCTTCTAACCCAGCTCTGCACCGAGAAAGATGCTGATATAGTGATTATCAGCGAACAGTACCGGGAAAGGGCTGGGTTGGGATGGCATGCCGACGACCTCGGCACTGCGGCCATCTGGATCCCAAACCCACGAAACTTTTGTATCGAGGGAGTGGGATCAGGGTGCGGTTTTGTCTGGGTGAAATGCAACGCCACGGTTTATGTGAGCGTGTATCTCACTCCAAACGACCGGATAGATGACTTCCAGGAAAAGCTGGACAGCCTGGAGGACGAACTTCGGATGGTGCAGGGAGACCTGGTGGTCGCCGGGGATTTCAACGCCAGAGCTATTGAATGGGGGGAGGCCCGGCCTAATTCCCGTGGAAGGAGGGTGATGGACATGGTGTCCCGGCTAGGACTAGTTGTCCTAAACACCGGGTCCTCGCCAACCTTCAGAAGGCCGGGCCATAGGGGGACGATTCCGGACATCTCCCTAGCCAACGAACATCTGGCAGCGCGAGTGGTAGACTGGAGGGTTATCGAAGACTTCACGGGAAGCGATCACCAGTACATCATGTTCTACGTACATGATGTGCGCCCGGCTACCACTGCTCGCGTGGCGCGCCCCCCCAGATGGAACGTCGGGGGAATGGATCCCGTGACGTTCTCCGCAGCTCTGGAGCGTGGCCAGCAATCCCTGCCCGCCATCCCCGAGGATCTATCGCCGTCTGAGCGAGCAGAACGGATGACCGCACGGACGATGCGAATCATCCGTGATGCTTGCGAAGAAGCAGTGCCGAGACGCGGGTCGAGTCGACGAGGTCGCCCTGCTTATTGGTGGACGGACGAGATCGCGGAGCTCCGCAGGACGTGCCTACGACTTCGCCGGCAGGTACAGAGGGCGAGAGTTCGCGATATCTACGCAGCCCCTTTGGCCGCAGCGTTTCAAGCGGCCAAAAAATCCCTCAAGCGAGCCATCAAAGATAGCCAGCGAAGATGCTGGAGGGCCCTCATGCAGGACGTGGACCGGGACCCGTGGGGACTGGGGTACAGGATTGTCACCAGGAGGCTGGGGGCTTTTGCTCAAGGGTCCCCCAGGGATCCAGTCGCTCTGGATGACATCGTAAGTACCCTTTTCCCCGCCCATCCGAGGCGACCGTCCGAGCTGCCACTGCCCTCGGACCTCGAAGAACCCCCCCCCTTCAGTGAAGAGGAGCTAATAGTGGCCGCTCGTTCGATGCGTAACCGGAAGGCTCCTGGTCCAGATGGCCTTCCAGCGGAAGTGGTGAAGGCAGTAGCTTCCAGTCACCCCTCTCTTTTGCTAGAGATGTACAACGCGTGCCTGAAGGCGGGCAGTTTCCCTGCTCGCTGGAAGATCGCGCGACTCGTGCTGATCAGCAAAGGAGGGGGGCCGGCAGACGCAGCGGCGTCCTACAGACCCCTGTGCATGCTGGACACGACGGGGAAGCTACTGGAGAGATTGCTACGGCCTCGCCTACACGAGGCCGTACGGGCGGCGGGTGACCTGGCCGCCAGACAGTTCGGCTTCCGACCGGGCCGCTCTACAATAGATGCGGTCCAGCAGGTGGTCGAGGTTGCCAGGTCGACTGAGCGGGGAAACCATCGCTCCCGACACGTGTGCCTGCTGGCCACACTGGACGTGAAGAACGCGTTCGGTTCGGTCAGGTGGGACAGGGCGCTCAGGGTGATGGAGCGTGACTTCAGACTCCCTCAGTACCTGCAAAGGATGCTGGGGGACTACCTGAATGAGCGCTTCATTGAATACGAAACGCAGGATGGCTTGCAACGGAGGGAAGTAACGTCTGGGGCCGCCCAGGGCTCCATTCTGGGTCCTGACGTATGGAATATTTCCTACGACGGGCTCCTACGTCTGGAGATGCCCGAGGGTGTTTGCCTGGTTGGGTACGCTGACGACGTTGCGGTCATAATCACCGCAAGAGACGTGGAAGCCGCGCAGATGCTCCTCAACCAGGCAATGCGTAGAATCTCCTCCTGGATGGATGACTGCGGGCTTGAGCTTGCGGCTCATAAAACGGAGATCGTGTTACTCACGAAAAAGCGCATCAACGTGGTGCGCAATTTCGGGGTGGGAGACGCGACAATTGAGTCGGCGAGGGCGGTAAAGTACCTCGGAGTGACTCTTGATAACAAGTTGTCCTTCGGGGTACACGTACTGAAGGCGGCGGACAAGGCAGCGGCGGCGGTGGCGTCGCTTAGCAGGATCATGGCCAACGTGCATGGTCCCAGGCCCTGCATGCGGCGTCTACTAATGCGCACTGCCGAGTCCATCTTGCTCTACGGAGCAGAGGTGTGGGCCGATGCGCTGCGGTATGAAAAATACCGCAAGCGCATGGCCGCAGTACAGAGGCGTGCAGCTCTTCGTGTCGCGTGCTCCTATCGCACGGTCTCCGAGCCCGCGGTGCTGGTGGTCGCCGGAGTTATTCCGATAGACTTACTAGCCCAGGAGAGGCAGTTCGTCCACAGGGAGAGGAGTAGTTTGGGGAAAAGAGAGGCGGCGAGGGCCGCCAGGGCCAACACAATGGAGGTCTGGCAAACGCGCTGGGAGGGTGATCCTAGGGGTAGGTGGACAGCCCGCCTGATCGGCCAGCTGAACACCTGGGTTGACCGGGAGTTCGGCGAAGTCGATTACTACCTTACCCAATTTTTGACAGGTCACGGTCTTTTCCGATCGTACCTGAAGAAAATGGGTAAGGTGGCGGATGCCGCGTGCCCCTACGGGGATTCCGCTTCGGACGACGCCCACCATACATTCTTTGAATGTGTTAGGTGGGAGGCCGAACGAAGCGCGATGGAGGAGGGCCTCGGAAGCATGACCCCCGACATAATTGTTGGGACCATGCTACGAGGCCCTGAGAAATGGTCGAGGGTGGCGCGGTTTGTCCAGACCGTCCTAAAAACAAAGAAGACGGAGACCGAGGTTCGCTGATCCGTCTCCACGGAGCCCTGGCATCTTCTCGCCCGTGATCGGAGAGACGCGAAAGGGTCATGTTGGTGACGCCCGCCCGAAGTAATGCCTCGCGGCGGTGCCGGGCGGGACCAAACGTCACCGAAAGGGGTGGTGAGTTTAGTCAGTAAAAATCTGACACTACCGTCTGAGGCCGGACCCTCAGCGGTGTCTATGAAGATTCTCACCACCCCTCGCAAAAAAAAAAAAAAAAAAAAAAAAAAAAAATGTATTATGTATTATGTATTATGTATTATGTATTATGTATTATGTATTATGTATTATGTATTATGTATTATGTATTATGTATTATGTATTATGTATTATGTATTATGTATTATGTATTATGTATTATGTATTATGTATTATGTATTATGTATTATGTATTATGTATTATGTATTATGTATTATGTATTATGTATTATGTATTATGTATTATGTATTATGTATTATGTATTATGTATTATGTATTATGTATTATGTATTATGTATTATGTATTATGTATTATGTATTATGTATTATGTATTATGTATTATGTATTATGTATTATGTATTATGTATTATGTATTATGTATTATGTATTATGTATTATGTATTATGTATTATGTATTATGTATTATGTATTATGTATTATGTATTATGTATTATGTATTATGTATTATGTATTATGTATTATGTATTATGTATTATGTATTATGTATTATGTATTATGTATTATGTATTATGTATTATGTATTATGTATTATGTATTATGTATTATGTATTATGTATTATGTATTATGTATTATGTATTATGTATTATGTATTATGTATTATGTATTATGTATTATGTATTATGTATTATGTATTATGTATTATGTATTATGTATTATGTATTATGTATTATGTATTATGTATTATGTATTATGTATTATGTATTATGTATTATGTATTATGTATTATGTATTATGTATTATGTATTATGTATTATGTATTATGTATTATGTATTATGTATTATGTATTATGTATTATGTATTATGTATTATGTATTATGTATTATGTATTATGTATTATGTATTATGTATTATGTATTATGTATTATGTATTATGTATTATGTATTATGTATTATGTATTATGTATTATGTATTATGTATTATGTATTATGTATTATGTATTATGTATTATGTATTATGTATTATGTATTATGTATTATGTATTATGTATTATGTATTATGTATTATGTATTATGTATTATGTATTATGTATTATGTATTATGTATTATGTATTATGTATTATGTATTATGTATTATGTATTATGTATTATGTATTATGTATTATGTATTATGTATTATGTATTATGTATTATGTATTATGTATTATGTATTATGTATTATGTATTATGTATTATGTATTATGTATTATGTATTATGTATTATGTATTATGTATTATGTATTATGTATTATGTATTATGTATTATGTATTATGTATTATGTATTATGTATTATGTATTATGTATTATGTATTATGTATTATGTATTATGTATTATGTATTATGTATTATGTATTATGTATTATGTATTATGTATTATGTATTATGTATTATGTATTATGTATTATGTATTATGTATTATGTATTATGTATTATGTATTATGTATTATGTATTATGTATTATGTATTATGTATTATGTATTATGTATTATGTATTATGTATTATGTATTATGTATTATGTATTATGTATTATGTATTATGTATTATGTATTATGTATTATGTATTATGTATTATGTATTATGTATTATGTATTATGTATTATGTATTATGTATTATGTATTATGTATTATGTATTATGTATTATGTATTATGTATTATGTATTATGTATTATGTATTATGTATTATGTATTATGTATTATGTATTATGTATTATGTATTATGTATTATGTATTATGTATTATGTATTATGTATTATGTATTATGTATTATGTATTATGTATTATGTATTATGTATTATGTATTATGTATTATGTATTATGTATTATGTATTATGTATTATGTATTATGTATTATGTATTATGTATTATGTATTATGTATTATGTATTATGTATTATGTATTATGTATTATGTATTATGTATTATGTATTATGTATTATGTATTATGTATTATGTATTATGTATTATGTATTATGTATTATGTATTATGTATTATGTATTATGTATTATGTATTATGTATTATGTATTATGTATTATGTATTATGTATTATGTATTATGTATTATGTATTATGTATTATGTATTATGTATTATGTATTATGTATTATGTATTATGTATTATGTATTATGTATTATGTATTATGTATTATGTATTATGTATTATGTATTATGTATTATGTATTATGTATTATGTATTATGTATTATGTATTATGTATTATGTATTATGTATTATGTATTATGTATTATGTATTATGTATTATGTATTATGTATTATGTATTATGTATTATGTATTATGTATTATGTATTATGTATTATGTATTATGTATTATGTATTATGTATTATGTATTATGTATTATGTATTATGTATTATGTATTATGTATTATGTATTATGTATTATGTATTATGTATTATGTATTATGTATTATGTATTATGTATTATGTATTATGTATTATGTATTATGTATTATGTATTATGTATTATGTATTATGTATTATGTATTATGTATTATGTATTATGTATTATGTATTATGTATTATGTATTATGTATTATGTATTATGTATTATGTATTATGTATTATGTATTATGTATTATGTATTATGTATTATGTATTATGTATTATGTATTATGTATTATGTATTATGTATTATGTATTATGTATTATGTATTATGTATTATGTATTATGTATTATGTATTATGTATTATGTATTATGTATTATGTATTATGTATTATGTATTATGTATTATGTATTATGTATTATGTATTATGTATTATGTATTATGTATTATGTATTATGTATTATGTATTATGTATTATGTATTATGTATTATGTATTATGTATTATGTATTATGTATTATGTATTATGTATTATGTATTATGTATTATGTATTATGTATTATGTATTATGTATTATGTATTATGTATTATGTATTATGTATTATGTATTATGTATTATGTATTATGTATTATGTATTATGTATTATGTATTATGTATTATGTATTATGTATTATGTATTATGTATTATGTATTATGTATTATGTATTATGTATTATGTATTATGTATTATGTATTATGTATTATGTATTATGTATTATGTATTATGTATTATGTATTATGTATTATGTATTATGTATTATGTATTATGTATTATGTATTATGTATTATGTATTATGTATTATGTATTATGTATTATGTATTATGTATTATGTATTATGTATTATGTATTATGTATTATGTATTATGTATTATGTATTATGTATTATGTATTATGTATTATGTATTATGTATTATGTATTATGTATTATGTATTATGTATTATGTATTATGTATTATGTATTATGTATTATGTATTATGTATTATGTATTATGTATTATGTATTATGTATTATGTATTATGTATTATGTATTATGTATTATGTATTATGTATTATGTATTATGTATTATGTATTATGTATTATGTATTATGTATTATGTATTATGTATTATGTATTATGTATTATGTATTATGTATTATGTATTATGTATTATGTATTATGTATTATGTATTATGTATTATGTATTATGTATTATGTATTATGTATTATGTATTATGTATTATGTATTATGTATTATGTATTATGTATTATGTATTATGTATTATGTATTATGTATTATGTATTATGTATTATGTATTATGTATTATGTATTATGTATTATGTATTATGTATTATGTATTATGTATTATGTATTATGTATTATGTATTATGTATTATGTATTATGTATTATGTATTATGTATTATGTATTATGTATTATGTATTATGTATTATGTATTATGTATTATGTATTATGTATTATGTATTATGTATTATGTATTATGTATTATGTATTATGTATTATGTATTATGTATTATGTATTATGTATTATGTATTATGTATTATGTATTATGTATTATGTATTATGTATTATGTATTATGTATTATGTATTATGTATTATGTATTATGTATTATGTATTATGTATTATGTATTATGTATTATGTATTATGTATTATGTATTATGTATTATGTATTATGTATTATGTATTATGTATTATGTATTATGTATTATGTATTATGTATTATGTATTATGTATTATGTATTATGTATTATGTATTATGTATTATGTATTATGTATTATGTATTATGTATTATGTATTATGTATTATGTATTATGTATTATGTATTATGTATTATGTATTATGTATTATGTATTATGTATTATGTATTATGTATTATGTATTATGTATTATGTATTATGTATTATGTATTATGTATTATGTATTATGTATTATGTATTATGTATTATGTATTATGTATTATGTATTATGTATTATGTATTATGTATTATGTATTATGTATTATGTATTATGTATTATGTATTATGTATTATGTATTATGTATTATGTATTATGTATTATGTATTATGTATTATGTATTATGTATTATGTATTATGTATTATGTATTATGTATTATGTATTATGTATTATGTATTATGTATTATGTATTATGTATTATGTATTATGTATTATGTATTATGTATTATGTATTATGTATTATGTATTATGTATTATGTATTATGTATTATGTATTATGTATTATGTATTATGTATTATGTATTATGTATTATGTATTATGTATTATGTATTATGTATTATGTATTATGTATTATGTATTATGTATTATGTATTATGTATTATGTATTATGTATTATGTATTATGTATTATGTATTATGTATTATGTATTATGTATTATGTATTATGTATTATGTATTATGTATTATGTATTATGTATTATGTATTATGTATTATGTATTATGTATTATGTATTATGTATTATGTATTATGTATTATGTATTATGTATTATGTATTATGTATTATGTATTATGTATTATGTATTATGTATTATGTATTATGTATTATGTATTATGTATTATGTATTATGTATTATGTATTATGTATTATGTATTATGTATTATGTATTATGTATTATGTATTATGTATTATGTATTATGTATTATGTATTATGTATTATGTATTATGTATTATGTATTATGTATTATGTATTATGTATTATGTATTATGTATTATGTATTATGTATTATGTATTATGTATTATGTATTATGTATTATGTATTATGTATTATGTATTATGTATTATGTATTATGTATTATGTATTATGTATTATGTATTATGTATTATGTATTATGTATTATGTATTATGTATTATGTATTATGTATTATGTATTATGTATTATGTATTATGTATTATGTATTATGTATTATGTATTATGTATTATGTATTATGTATTATGTATTATGTATTATGTATTATGTATTATGTATTATGTATTATGTATTATGTATTATGTATTATGTATTATGTATTATGTATTATGTATTATGTATTATGTATTATGTATTATGTATTATGTATTATGTATTATGTATTATGTATTATGTATTATGTATTATGTATTATGTATTATGTATTATGTATTATGTATTATGTATTATGTATTATGTATTATGTATTATGTATTATGTATTATGTATTATGTATTATGTATTATGTATTATGTATTATGTATTATGTATTATGTATTATGTATTATGTATTATGTATTATGTATTATGTATTATGTATTATGTATTATGTATTATGTATTATGTATTATGTATTATGTATTATGTATTATGTATTATGTATTATGTATTATGTATTATGTATTATGTATTATGTATTATGTATTATGTATTATGTATTATGTATTATGTATTATGTATTATGTATTATGTATTATGTATTATGTATTATGTATTATGTATTATGTATTATGTATTATGTATTATGTATTATGTATTATGTATTATGTATTATGTATTATGTATTATGTATTATGTATTATGTATTATGTATTATGTATTATGTATTATGTATTATGTATTATGTATTATGTATTATGTATTATGTATTATGTATTATGTATTATGTATTATGTATTATGTATTATGTATTATGTATTATGTATTATGTATTATGTATTATGTATTATGTATTATGTATTATGTATTATGTATTATGTATTATGTATTATGTATTATGTATTATGTATTATGTATTATGTATTATGTATTATGTATTATGTATTATGTATTATGTATTATGTATTATGTATTATGTATTATGTATTATGTATTATGTATTATGTATTATGTATTATGTATTATGTATTATGTATTATGTATTATGTATTATGTATTATGTATTATGTATTATGTATTATGTATTATGTATTATGTATTATGTATTATGTATTATGTATTATGTATTATGTATTATGTATTATGTATTATGTATTATGTATTATGTATTATGTATTATGTATTATGTATTATGTATTATGTATTATGTATTATGTATTATGTATTATGTATTATGTATTATGTATTATGTATTATGTATTATGTATTATGTATTATGTATTATGTATTATGTATTATGTATTATGTATTATGTATTATGTATTATGTATTATGTATTATGTATTATGTATTATGTATTATGTATTATGTATTATGTATTATGTATTATGTATTATGTATTATGTATTATGTATTATGTATTATGTATTATGTATTATGTATTATGTATTATGTATTATGTATTATGTATTATGTATTATGTATTATGTATTATGTATTATGTATTATGTATTATGTATTATGTATTATGTATTATGTATTATGTATTATGTATTATGTATTATGTATTATGTATTATGTATTATGTATTATGTATTATGTATTATGTATTATGTATTATGTATTATGTATTATGTATTATGTATTATGTATTATGTATTATGTATTATGTATTATGTATTATGTATTATGTATTATGTATTATGTATTATGTATTATGTATTATGTATTATGTATTATGTATTATGTATTATGTATTATGTATTATGTATTATGTATTATGTATTATGTATTATGTATTATGTATTATGTATTATGTATTATGTATTATGTATTATGTATTATGTATTATGTATTATGTATTATGTATTATGTATTATGTATTATGTATTATGTATTATGTATTATGTATTATGTATTATGTATTATGTATTATGTATTATGTATTATGTATTATGTATTATGTATTATGTATTATGTATTATGTATTATGTATTATGTATTATGTATTATGTATTATGTATTATGTATTATGTATTATGTATTATGTATTATGTATTATGTATTATGTATTATGTATTATGTATTATGTATTATGTATTATGTATTATGTATTATGTATTATGTATTATGTATTATGTATTATGTATTATGTATTATGTATTATGTATTATGTATTATGTATTATGTATTATGTATTATGTATTATGTATTATGTATTATGTATTATGTATTATGTATTATGTATTATGTATTATGTATTATGTATTATGTATTATGTATTATGTATTATGTATTATGTATTATGTATTATGTATTATGTATTATGTATTATGTATTATGTATTATGTATTATGTATTATGTATTATGTATTATGTATTATGTATTATGTATTATGTATTATGTATTATGTATTATGTATTATGTATTATGTATTATGTATTATGTATTATGTATTATGTATTATGTATTATGTATTATGTATTATGTATTATGTATTATGTATTATGTATTATGTATTATGTATTATGTATTATGTATTATGTATTATGTATTATGTATTATGTATTATGTATTATGTATTATGTATTATGTATTATGTATTATGTATTATGTATTATGTATTATGTATTATGTATTATGTATTATGTATTATGTATTATGTATTATGTATTATGTATTATGTATTATGTATTATGTATTATGTATTATGTATTATGTATTATGTATTATGTATTATGTATTATGTATTATGTATTATGTATTATGTATTATGTATTATGTATTATGTATTATGTATTATGTATTATGTATTATGTATTATGTATTATGTATTATGTATTATGTATTATGTATTATGTATTATGTATTATGTATTATGTATTATGTATTATGTATTATGTATTATGTATTATGTATTATGTATTATGTATTATGTATTATGTATTATGTATTATGTATTATGTATTATGTATTATGTATTATGTATTATGTATTATGTATTATGTATTATGTATTATGTATTATGTATTATGTATTATGTATTATGTATTATGTATTATGTATTATGTATTATGTATTATGTATTATGTATTATGTATTATGTATTATGTATTATGTATTATGTATTATGTATTATGTATTATGTATTATGTATTATGTATTATGTATTATGTATTATGTATTATGTATTATGTATTATGTATTATGTATTATGTATTATGTATTATGTATTATGTATTATGTATTATGTATTATGTATTATGTATTATGTATTATGTATTATGTATTATGTATTATGTATTATGTATTATGTATTATGTATTATGTATTATGTATTATGTATTATGTATTATGTATTATGTATTATGTATTATGTATTATGTATTATGTATTATGTATTATGTATTATGTATTATGTATTATGTATTATGTATTATGTATTATGTATTATGTATTATGTATTATGTATTATGTATTATGTATTATGTATTATGTATTATGTATTATGTATTATGTATTATGTATTATGTATTATGTATTATGTATTATGTATTATGTATTATGTATTATGTATTATGTATTATGTATTATGTATTATGTATTATGTATTATGTATTATGTATTATGTATTATGTATTATGTATTATGTATTATGTATTATGTATTATGTATTATGTATTATGTATTATGTATTATGTATTATGTATTATGTATTATGTATTATGTATTATGTATTATGTATTATGTATTATGTATTATGTATTATGTATTATGTATTATGTATTATGTATTATGTATTATGTATTATGTATTATGTATTATGTATTATGTATTATGTATTATGTATTATGTATTATGTATTATGTATTATGTATTATGTATTATGTATTATGTATTATGTATTATGTATTATGTATTATGTATTATGTATTATGTATTATGTATTATGTATTATGTATTATGTATTATGTATTATGTATTATGTATTATGTATTATGTATTATGTATTATGTATTATGTATTATGTATTATGTATTATGTATTATGTATTATGTATTATGTATTATGTATTATGTATTATGTATTATGTATTATGTATTATGTATTATGTATTATGTATTATGTATTATGTATTATGTATTATGTATTATGTATTATGTATTATGTATTATGTATTATGTATTATGTATTATGTATTATGTATTATGTATTATGTATTATGTATTATGTATTATGTATTATGTATTATGTATTATGTATTATGTATTATGTATTATGTATTATGTATTATGTATTATGTATTATGTATTATGTATTATGTATTATGTATTATGTATTATGTATTATGTATTATGTATTATGTATTATGTATTATGTATTATGTATTATGTATTATGTATTATGTATTATGTATTATGTATTATGTATTATGTATTATGTATTATGTATTATGTATTATGTATTATGTATTATGTATTATGTATTATGTATTATGTATTATGTATTATGTATTATGTATTATGTATTATGTATTATGTATTATGTATTATGTATTATGTATTATGTATTATGTATTATGTATTATGTATTATGTATTATGTATTATGTATTATGTATTATGTATTATGTATTATGTATTATGTATTATGTATTATGTATTATGTATTATGTATTATGTATTATGTATTATGTATTATGTATTATGTATTATGTATTATGTATTATGTATTATGTATTATGTATTATGTATTATGTATTATGTATTATGTATTATGTATTATGTATTATGTATTATGTATTATGTATTATGTATTATGTATTATGTATTATGTATTATGTATTATGTATTATGTATTATGTATTATGTATTATGTATTATGTATTATGTATTATGTATTATGTATTATGTATTATGTATTATGTATTATGTATTATGTATTATGTATTATGTATTATGTATTATGTATTATGTATTATGTATTATGTATTATGTATTATGTATTATGTATTATGTATTATGTATTATGTATTATGTATTATGTATTATGTATTATGTATTATGTATTATGTATTATGTATTATGTATTATGTATTATGTATTATGTATTATGTATTATGTATTATGTATTATGTATTATGTATTATGTATTATGTATTATGTATTATGTATTATGTATTATGTATTATGTATTATGTATTATGTATTATGTATTATGTATTATGTATTATGTATTATGTATTATGTATTATGTATTATGTATTATGTATTATGTATTATGTATTATGTATTATGTATTATGTATTATGTATTATGTATTATGTATTATGTATTATGTATTATGTATTATGTATTATGTATTATGTATTATGTATTATGTATTATGTATTATGTATTATGTATTATGTATTATGTATTATGTATTATGTATTATGTATTATGTATTATGTATTATGTATTATGTATTATGTATTATGTATTATGTATTATGTATTATGTATTATGTATTATGTATTATGTATTATGTATTATGTATTATGTATTATGTATTATGTATTATGTATTATGTATTATGTATTATGTATTATGTATTATGTATTATGTATTATGTATTATGTATTATGTATTATGTATTATGTATTATGTATTATGTCTTATGTATTATGTATTATGTATTATGTATTATGTATTATGTATTATGTATTATGTATTATGTATTATGTATTATGTATTATGTATTATGTATTATGTATTATGTATTATGTATTATGTATTATGTATTATGTATTATGTATTATGTATTATGTATTATGTATTATGTATTATGTATTATGTATTATGTATTATGTATTATGTATTATGTATTATGTATTATGTATTATGTATTATGTATTATGTATTATGTATTATGTATTATGTATTATGTATTATGTATTATGTATTATGTATTATGTATTATGTATTATGTATTATGTATTATGTATTATGTATTATGTATTATGTATTATGTATTATGTATTATGTATTATGTATTATGTATTATGTATTATGTATTATGTATTATGTATTATGTATTATGTATTATGTATTATGTATTATGTATTATGTATTATGTATTATGTATTATGTATTATGTATTATGTATTATGTATTATGTATTATGTATTATGTATTATGTATTATGTATTATGTATTATGTATTATGTATTATGTATTATGTATTATGTATTATGTATTATGTATTATGTATTATGTATTATGTATTATGTATTATGTATTATGTATTATGTATTATGTATTATGTATTATGTATTATGTATTATGTATTATGTATTATGTATTATGTATTATGTATTATGTATTATGTATTATGTATTATGTATTATGTATTATGTATTATGTATTATGTATTATGTATTATGTATTATGTATTATGTATTATGTATTATGTATTATGTATTATGTATTATGTATTATGTATTATGTATTATGTATTATGTATTATGTATTATGTATTATGTATTATGTATTATGTATTATGTATTATGTATTATGTATTATGTATTATGTATTATGTATTATGTATTATGTATTATGTATTATGTATTATGTATTATGTATTATGTATTATGTATTATGTATTATGTATTATGTATTATGTATTATGTATTATGTATTATGTATTATGTATTATGTATTATGTATTATGTATTATGTATTATGTATTATGTATTATGTATTATGTATTATGTATTATGTATTATGTATTATGTATTATGTATTATGTATTATGTATTATGTATTATGTATTATGTATTATGTATTATGTATTATGTATTATGTATTATGTATTATGTATTATGTATTATGTATTATGTATTATGTATTATGTATTATGTATTATGTATTATGTATTATGTATTATGTATTATGTATTATGTATTATGTATTATGTATTATGTATTATGTATTATGTATTATGTATTATGTATTATGTATTATGTATTATGTATTATGTATTATGTATTATGTATTATGTATTATGTATTATGTATTATGTATTATGTATTATGTATTATGTATTATGTATTATGTATTATGTATTATGTATTATGTATTATGTATTATGTATTATGTATTATGTATTATGTATTATGTATTATGTATTATGTATTATGTATTATGTATTATGTATTATGTATTATGTATTATGTATTATGTATTATGTATTATGTATTATGTATTATGTATTATGTATTATGTATTATGTATTATGTATTATGTATTATGTATTATGTATTATGTATTATGTATTATGTATTATGTATTATGTATTATGTATTATGTATTATGTATTATGTATTATGTATTATGTATTATGTATTATGTATTATGTATTATGTATTATGTATTATGTATTATGTATTATGTATTATGTATTATGTATTATGTATTATGTATTATGTATTATGTATTATGTATTATGTATTATGTATTATGTATTATGTATTATGTATTATGTATTATGTATTATGTATTATGTATTATGTATTATGTATTATGTATTATGTATTATGTATTATGTATTATGTATTATGTATTATGTATTATGTATTATGTATTATGTATTATGTATTATGTATTATGTATTATGTATTATGTATTATGTATTATGTATTATGTATTATGTATTATGTATTATGTATTATGTATTATGTATTATGTATTATGTATTATGTATTATGTATTATGTATTATGTATTATGTATTATGTATTATGTATTATGTATTATGTATTATGTATTATGTATTATGTATTATGTATTATGTATTATGTATTATGTATTATGTATTATGTATTATGTATTATGTATTATGTATTATGTATTATGTATTATGTATTATGTATTATGTATTATGTATTATGTATTATGTATTATGTATTATGTATTATGTATTATGTATTATGTATTATGTATTATGTATTATGTATTATGTATTATGTATTATGTATTATGTATTATGTATTATGTATTATGTATTATGTATTATGTATTATGTATTATGTATTATGTATTATGTATTATGTATTATGTATTATGTATTATGTATTATGTATTATGTATTATGTATTATGTATTATGTATTATGTATTATGTATTATGTATTATGTATTATGTATTATGTATTATGTATTATGTATTATGTATTATGTATTATGTATTATGTATTATGTATTATGTATTATGTATTATGTATTATGTATTATGTATTATGTATTATGTATTATGTATTATGTATTATGTATTATGTATTATGTATTATGTATTATGTATTATGTATTATGTATTATGTATTATGTATTATGTATTATGTATTATGTATTATGTATTATGTATTATGTATTATGTATTATGTATTATGTATTATGTATTATGTATTATGTATTATGTATTATGTATTATGTATTATGTATTATGTATTATGTATTATGTATTATGTATTATGTATTATGTATTATGTATTATGTATTATGTATTATGTATTATGTATTATGTATTATGTATTATGTATTATGTATTATGTATTATGTATTATGTATTATGTATTATGTATTATGTATTATGTATTATGTATTATGTATTATGTATTATGTATTATGTATTATGTATTATGTATTATGTATTATGTATTATGTATTATGTATTATGTATTATGTATTATGTATTATGTATTATGTATTATGTATTATGTATTATGTATTATGTATTATGTATTATGTATTATGTATTATGTATTATGTATTATGTATTATGTATTATGTATTATGTATTATGTATTATGTATTATGTATTATGTATTATGTATTATGTATTATGTATTATGTATTATGTATTATGTATTATGTATTATGTATTATGTATTATGTATTATGTATTATGTATTATGTATTATGTATTATGTATTATGTATTATGTATTATGTATTATGTATTATGTATTATGTATTATGTATTATGTATTATGTATTATGTATTATGTATTATGTATTATGTATTATGTATTATGTATTATGTATTATGTATTATGTATTATGTATTATGTATTATGTATTATGTATTATGTATTATGTATTATGTATTATGTATTATGTATTATGTATTATGTATTATGTATTATGTATTATGTATTATGTATTATGTATTATGTATTATGTATTATGTATTATGTATTATGTATTATGTATTATGTATTATGTATTATGTATTATGTATTATGTATTATGTATTATGTATTATGTATTATGTATTATGTATTATGTATTATGTATTATGTATTATGTATTATGTATTATGTATTATGTATTATGTATTATGTATTATGTATTATGTATTATGTATTATGTATTATGTATTATGTATTATGTATTATGTATTATGTATTATGTATTATGTATTATGTATTATGTATTATGTATTATGTATTATGTATTATGTATTATGTATTATGTATTATGTATTATGTATTATGTATTATGTATTATGTATTATGTATTATGTATTATGTATTATGTATTATGTATTATGTATTATGTATTATGTATTATGTATTATGTATTATGTATTATGTATTATGTATTATGTATTATGTATTATGTATTATGTATTATGTATTATGTATTATGTATTATGTATTATGTATTATGTATTATGTATTATGTATTATGTATTATGTATTATGTATTATGTATTATGTATTATGTATTATGTATTATGTATTATGTATTATGTATTATGTATTATGTATTATGTATTATGTATTATGTATTATGTATTATGTATTATGTATTATGTATTATGTATTATGTATTATGTATTATGTATTATGTATTATGTATTATGTATTATGTATTATGTATTATGTATTATGTATTATGTATTATGTATTATGTATTATGTATTATGTATTATGTATTATGTATTATGTATTATGTATTATGTATTATGTATTATGTATTATGTATTATGTATTATGTATTATGTATTATGTATTATGTATTATGTATTATGTATTATGTATTATGTATTATGTATTATGTATTATGTATTATGTATTATGTATTATGTATTATGTATTATGTATTATGTATTATGTATTATGTATTATGTATTATGTATTATGTATTATGTATTATGTATTATGTATTATGTATTATGTATTATGTATTATGTATTATGTATTATGTATTATGTATTATGTATTATGTATTATGTATTATGTATTATGTATTATGTATTATGTATTATGTATTATGTATTATGTATTATGTATTATGTATTATGTATTATGTATTATGTATTATGTATTATGTATTATGTATTATGTATTATGTATTATGTATTATGTATTATGTATTATGTATTATGTATTATGTATTATGTATTATGTATTATGTATTATGTATTATGTATTATGTATTATGTATTATGTATTATGTATTATGTATTATGTATTATGTATTATGTATTATGTATTATGTATTATGTATTATGTATTATGTATTATGTATTATGTATTATGTATTATGTATTATGTATTATGTATTATGTATTATGTATTATGTATTATGTATTATGTATTATGTATTATGTATTATGTATTATGTATTATGTATTATGTATTATGTATTATGTATTATGTATTATGTATTATGTATTATGTATTATGTATTATGTATTATGTATTATGTATTATGTATTATGTATTATGTATTATGTATTATGTATTATGTATTATGTATTATGTATTATGTATTATGTATTATGTATTATGTATTATGTATTATGTATTATGTATTATGTATTATGTATTATGTATTATGTATTATGTATTATGTATTATGTATTATGTATTATGTATTATGTATTATGTATTATGTATTATGTATTATGTATTATGTATTATGTATTATGTATTATGTATTATGTATTATGTATTATGTATTATGTATTATGTATTATGTATTATGTATTATGTATTATGTATTATGTATTATGTATTATGTATTATGTATTATGTATTATGTATTATGTATTATGTATTATGTATTATGTATTATGTATTATGTATTATGTATTATGTATTATGTATTATGTATTATGTATTATGTATTATGTATTATGTATTATGTATTATGTATTATGTATTATGTATTATGTATTATGTATTATGTATTATGTATTATGTATTATGTATTATGTATTATGTATTATGTATTATGTATTATGTATTATGTATTATGTATTATGTATTATGTATTATGTATTATGTATTATGTATTATGTATTATGTATTATGTATTATGTATTATGTATTATGTATTATGTATTATGTATTATGTATTATGTATTATGTATTATGTATTATGTATTATGTATTATGTATTATGTATTATGTATTATGTATTATGTATTATGTATTATGTATTATGTATTATGTATTATGTATTATGTATTATGTATTATGTATTATGTATTATGTATTATGTATTATGTATTATGTATTATGTATTATGTATTATGTATTATGTATTATGTATTATGTATTATGTATTATGTATTATGTATTATGTATTATGTATTATGTATTATGTATTATGTATTATGTATTATGTATTATGTATTATGTATTATGTATTATGTATTATGTATTATGTATTATGTATTATGTATTATGTATTATGTATTATGTATTATGTATTATGTATTATGTATTATGTATTATGTATTATGTATTATGTATTATGTATTATGTATTATGTATTATGTATTATGTATTATGTATTATGTATTATGTATTATGTATTATGTATTATGTATTATGTATTATGTATTATGTATTATGTATTATGTATTATGTATTATGTATTATGTATTATGTATTATGTATTATGTATTATGTATTATGTATTATGTATTATGTATTATGTATTATGTATTATGTATTATGTATTATGTATTATGTATTATGTATTATGTATTATGTATTATGTATTATGTATTATGTATTATGTATTATGTATTATGTATTATGTATTATGTATTATGTATTATGTATTATGTATTATGTATTATGTATTATGTATTATGTATTATGTATTATGTATTATGTATTATGTATTATGTATTATGTATTATGTATTATGTATTATGTATTATGTATTATGTATTATGTATTATGTATTATGTATTATGTATTATGTATTATGTATTATGTATTATGTATTATGTATTATGTATTATGTATTATGTATTATGTATTATGTATTATGTATTATGTATTATGTATTATGTATTATGTATTATGTATTATGTATTATGTATTATGTATTATGTATTATGTATTATGTATTATGTATTATGTATTATGTATTATGTATTATGTATTATGTATTATGTATTATGTATTATGTATTATGTATTATGTATTATGTATTATGTATTATGTATTATGTATTATGTATTATGTATTATGTATTATGTATTATGTATTATGTATTATGTATTATGTATTATGTATTATGTATTATGTATTATGTATTATGTATTATGTATTATGTATTATGTATTATGTATTATGTATTATGTATTATGTATTATGTATTATGTATTATGTATTATGTATTATGTATTATGTATTATGTATTATGTATTATGTATTATGTATTATGTATTATGTATTATGTATTATGTATTATGTATTATGTATTATGTATTATGTATTATGTATTATGTATTATGTATTATGTATTATGTATTATGTATTATGTATTATGTATTATGTATTATGTATTATGTATTATGTATTATGTATTATGTATTATGTATTATGTATTATGTATTATGTATTATGTATTATGTATTATGTATTATGTATTATGTATTATGTATTATGTATTATGTATTATGTATTATGTATTATGTATTATGTATTATGTATTATGTATTATGTATTATGTATTATGTATTATGTATTATGTATTATGTATTATGTATTATGTATTATGTATTATGTATTATGTATTATGTATTATGTATTATGTATTATGTATTATGTATTATGTATTATGTATTATGTATTATGTATTATGTATTATGTATTATGTATTATGTATTATGTATTATGTATTATGTATTATGTATTATGTATTATGTATTATGTATTATGTATTATGTATTATGTATTATGTATTATGTATTATGTATTATGTATTATGTATTATGTATTATGTATTATGTATTATGTATTATGTATTATGTATTATGTATTATGTATTATGTATTATGTATTATGTATTATGTATTATGTATTATGTATTATGTATTATGTATTATGTATTATGTATTATGTATTATGTATTATGTATTATGTATTATGTATTATGTATTATGTATTATGTATTATGTATTATGTATTATGTATTATGTATTATGTATTATGTATTATGTATTATGTATTATGTATTATGTATTATGTATTATGTATTATGTATTATGTATTATGTATTATGTATTATGTATTATGTATTATGTATTATGTATTATGTATTATGTATTATGTATTATGTATTATGTATTATGTATTATGTATTATGTATTATGTATTATGTATTATGTATTATGTATTATGTATTATGTATTATGTATTATGTATTATGTATTATGTATTATGTATTATGTATTATGTATTATGTATTATGTATTATGTATTATGTATTATGTATTATGTATTATGTATTATGTATTATGTATTATGTATTATGTATTATGTATTATGTATTATGTATTATGTATTATGTATTATGTATTATGTATTATGTATTATGTATTATGTATTATGTATTATGTATTATGTATTATGTATTATGTATTATGTATTATGTATTATGTATTATGTATTATGTATTATGTATTATGTATTATGTATTATGTATTATGTATTATGTATTATGTATTATGTATTATGTATTATGTATTATGTATTATGTATTATGTATTATGTATTATGTATTATGTATTATGTATTATGTATTATGTATTATGTATTATGTATTATGTATTATGTATTATGTATTATGTATTATGTATTATGTATTATGTATTATGTATTATGTATTATGTATTATGTATTATGTATTATGTATTATGTATTATGTATTATGTATTATGTATTATGTATTATGTATTATGTATTATGTATTATGTATTATGTATTATGTATTATGTATTATGTATTATGTATTATGTATTATGTATTATGTATTATGTATTATGTATTATGTATTATGTATTATGTATTATGTATTATGTATTATGTATTATGTATTATGTATTATGTATTATGTATTATGTATTATGTATTATGTATTATGTATTATGTATTATGTATTATGTATTATGTATTATGTATTATGTATTATGTATTATGTATTATGTATTATGTATTATGTATTATGTATTATGTATTATGTATTATGTATTATGTATTATGTATTATGTATTATGTATTATGTATTATGTATTATGTATTATGTATTATGTATTATGTATTATGTATTATGTATTATGTATTATGTATTATGTATTATGTATTATGTATTATGTATTATGTATTATGTATTATGTATTATGTATTATGTATTATGTATTATGTATTATGTATTATGTATTATGTATTATGTATTATGTATTATGTATTATGTATTATGTATTATGTATTATGTATTATGTATTATGTATTATGTATTATGTATTATGTATTATGTATTATGTATTATGTATTATGTATTATGTATTATGTATTATGTATTATGTATTATGTATTATGTATTATGTATTATGTATTATGTATTATGTATTATGTATTATGTATTATGTATTATGTATTATGTATTATGTATTATGTATTATGTATTATGTATTATGTATTATGTATTATGTATTATGTATTATGTATTATGTATTATGTATTATGTATTATGTATTATGTATTATGTATTATGTATTATGTATTATGTATTATGTATTATGTATTATGTATTATGTATTATGTATTATGTATTATGTATTATGTATTATGTATTATGTATTATGTATTATGTATTATGTATTATGTATTATGTATTATGTATTATGTATTATGTATTATGTATTATGTATTATGTATTATGTATTATGTATTATGTATTATGTATTATGTATTATGTATTATGTATTATGTATTATGTATTATGTATTATGTATTATGTATTATGTATTATGTATTATGTATTATGTATTATGTATTATGTATTATGTATTATGTATTATGTATTATGTATTATGTATTATGTATTATGTATTATGTATTATGTATTATGTATTATGTATTATGTATTATGTATTATGTATTATGTATTATGTATTATGTATTATGTATTATGTATTATGTATTATGTATTATGTATTATGTATTATGTATTATGTATTATGTATTATGTATTATGTATTATGTATTATGTATTATGTATTATGTATTATGTATTATGTATTATGTATTATGTATTATGTATTATGTATTATGTATTATGTATTATGTATTATGTATTATGTATTATGTATTATGTATTATGTATTATGTATTATGTATTATGTATTATGTATTATGTATTATGTATTATGTATTATGTATTATGTATTATGTATTATGTATTATGTATTATGTATTATGTATTATGTATTATGTATTATGTATTATGTATTATGTATTATGTATTATGTATTATGTATTATGTATTATGTATTATGTATTATGTATTATGTATTATGTATTATGTATTATGTATTATGTATTATGTATTATGTATTATGTATTATGTATTATGTATTATGTATTATGTATTATGTATTATGTATTATGTATTATGTATTATGTATTATGTATTATGTATTATGTATTATGTATTATGTATTATGTATTATGTATTATGTATTATGTATTATGTATTATGTATTATGTATTATGTATTATGTATTATGTATTATGTATTATGTATTATGTATTATGTATTATGTATTATGTATTATGTATTATGTATTATGTATTATGTATTATGTATTATGTATTATGTATTATGTATTATGTATTATGTATTATGTATTATGTATTATGTATTATGTATTATGTATTATGTATTATGTATTATGTATTATGTATTATGTATTATGTATTATGTATTATGTATTATGTATTATGTATTATGTATTATGTATTATGTATTATGTATTATGTATTATGTATTATGTATTATGTATTATGTATTATGTATTATGTATTATGTATTATGTATTATGTATTATGTATTATGTATTATGTATTATGTATTATGTATTATGTATTATGTATTATGTATTATGTATTATGTATTATGTATTATGTATTATGTATTATGTATTATGTATTATGTATTATGTATTATGTATTATGTATTATGTATTATGTATTATGTATTATGTATTATGTATTATGTATTATGTATTATGTATTATGTATTATGTATTATGTATTATGTATTATGTATTATGTATTATGTATTATGTATTATGTATTATGTATTATGTATTATGTATTATGTATTATGTATTATGTATTATGTATTATGTATTATGTATTATGTATTATGTATTATGTATTATGTATTATGTATTATGTATTATGTATTATGTATTATGTATTATGTATTATGTATTATGTATTATGTATTATGTATTATGTATTATGTATTATGTATTATGTATTATGTATTATGTATTATGTATTATGTATTATGTATTATGTATTATGTATTATGTATTATGTATTATGTATTATGTATTATGTATTATGTATTATGTATTATGTATTATGTATTATGTATTATGTATTATGTATTATGTATTATGTATTATGTATTATGTATTATGTATTATGTATTATGTATTATGTATTATCAGTGTTGGGCAAAATTTAATTGTTGGACAATTAAAAATTAACAATTAATTAATTGTTAATCACATCTATTGCAATTAACAATTAATTAATTGTAATTGTGAAAACTCGCAATTAACAATTAATTAATTGTAATTGTGAAAACTCGCAATTAACAATTAATTAATTGTTAGTCGTGAGTTTCCACAATTAACAATTAATAAATTGTTAATCTTTTTAATGGATTTGATTAAAAACTAACAATTAAAACTTATTATTGTATGAAAAGCGTAGTGTCGCACCAGTGATCGCAGAGCTTCGAAATTTTGCACGAAGGTCCGTGTGGGTCTCCCATGATGCACCTCGATGCCCGATTTTCGAAATTCAAAATGGCCGCCACAAAATGACCGAAGTTCAAAAGGCCACCCAAATTTGCCAATTGTGTACCGATTTCCATGAAAATCGGTATCTGGAGGTTTTTAAGGTAGCAAATAACGAATTTATGATCAGGACACAAATTCAAAATGGCCGCGCCAATATGGCCGACGAATTTGCCAATTGTGTTCCGATCCCAATGAAAATCGGTATCTGGGGTTTTCTAAGGTAACAAATAACGAATTTATGATCAGAACTTATAAATTCAAAATGGCCGCGCCAATATGACCGACGAATTTGCCAATTGTGTTCCGATTTCCATGAAAATCGGTATCTGGGGTCTTTCAAGATAGCAAATAACGAATCTATGATCAGAACTTATAAATTCAAAATGGCCGCGCCAATATGACCGACGAATTTGCCAATTGTCTTCCGATTCCAATGAAAATCGGTATTTGGGGTTTTTTAAGATAGCAAATAACCAATTTATGATCAGGACTTATAAATTCAAAATGGCCGCGCCAATATGGCCGACGAATTTGCCAATTGTGTTCCGATCCCAATGAAAATCGGTATCTGGGGTTTTCTAAGGTAACAAATAACGAATTTATGATCAGAACTTATAAATTCAAAATGGCCGCGCCAATATGACCGACGAATTTGCCAATTGTGTTCCGATTTCCATGAAAATCGGCATCTGGGGACTTTCAAGGTAACAAATAACGAATTTATGATCAGAACTTATAAATTCAAAATGGCCGCGCCAATATGACCGACGAATTTGCCAATTGTCTTCCGATTTCCATGAAAATCGGTATCTGGGGTCTTTCAAGATAGCAAATAACGAATTTATGATCAGAACTTATAAATTCAAAATGGCCGCGCCAATATGACCGACGAATTTGCCAATTGTCTTCCGATTCCAATGAAAATCGGTATTTGGGGTTTTTTAAGATAGCAAATAACGAATTTATGATCAGGACATAAATTCAAAATGGCCGCGCCAATATGGCCGACGAATTTGCCAATTGTGTTCCGATCCCAATGAAAATCGGTATCTGGGGTTTTCTAAGGTAACAAATAACGAATTTATGATCAGAACTTATAAATTCAAAATGGCCGCGCCAATATGACCGACGAATTTGCCAATTGTGTTCCGATTTCCATGAAAATCGGTATCTGGGGTCTTTCAAGATAACAAATAACGAATTTATGATCAGAACTTATAAATTCAAAATGGCCGCGCCAATATGACCGACGAATTTGCCAATTGTGTTCCGATTTCCATGAAAATCGGTATCTGGGGTCTTTCAAGATAGCAAATAACGAATTTATGATCAGAACTTATAAATTCAAAATGGCCGCGCCAATATGACCGACGAATTTGCCAATTGTCTTCCGATTCCAATGAAAATCGGTATTTGGGGTTTTTTAAGATAGCATATAACGAATTTATGATCAGGACATAAATTCAAAATGGCCGCGCCAATATGGCCGACGAATTTGCCAATTGTGTTCCGATCCCAATGAAAATCGGTATCTGGGGTTTTCTAAGGTAACAAATAACGAATTTATGATCAGAACTTATAAATTCAAAATGGCCGCGCCAATATGACCGACGAATTTGCCAATTGTGTTCCGATTTCCATGAAAATCGGTATCTGGGGTCTTTCAAGATAGCAAATAACGAATTTATGATCAGAACTTATAAATTCAAAATGGCCGCGCCAATATGACCGACGAATTTGCCAATTGTCTTCCGATTCCAATGAAAATCGGTATTTGGGGTTTTTTAAGATAGCAAATAACGAATTTATGATCAGGACATAAATTCAAAATGGCCGCGCCAATATGGCCGACGAATTTGCCAATTGTGTTCCGATCCCAATGAAAATCGGTATCTGGGGTTTTCTAAGGTAACAAACAGTGGCGTGGCGTGCTTTGAATTGTAGGGGATGCAATCTGGCAAAATTTGTGTGGAAAAACTCCGTTCCGCGGATGCACGTTATATATTCAAAAGGAGTATTAAGATTATCTATATTATCATGAATAGAAAAAATAAGTCTTCCATGCAGCGAGTGTGAGCTACTTATGGAAGTTTTTGCTTTAAAAAAAGTCGAGAATAGCGGTTTGTTTAGTTGAGTGACTAAAGAAATTTGAAACACCTGTGATTGACTGAAAGAAGATTGGGCACTCACGAATCTTGCCACATGATTTCGATAAAACAATATTTAAGCGATGGGCAAAGCAGTGTACAAAAAGAGCATTTGGAAGTTTCTTTAACTCCAACTTCACCCGCCTTAACTGAAGCTCCGTCATAGCAATTGTAACTGGGAACCACATGCGAAATTCTGCATAATATGAGCTACATGTTCATGCAAACGAGCTGCTCTTCTATCATCGGAAATATTTTTAAAACTAATGAATGTTTCTTTCGTGTCACCAGAGGAAGAAATGTATCTCAGAGTGATTGACAACATAGATCGACAGGAAATATCCGTGGTTTCATCACAAATAATTGCAACAAACTGAAAATTTTGGATTTCAGAAGTAATTTTAATTTTTAGTAAGAGTGCAGGAAATAGCCTTAAATCATTTTGAATATTGTTTGATAATCCAGAAAATACTGAAGCTGATTTTTAAGTTCTGGATTATGTTTGGCCAAAAGTGAAATTAATTCAACATAATTTTCCCGATTAATAGAATCTTGCCCCTGGCGGTGTCCGCGAAAGGCTTGCTTCTGACATGCCAAGTGGCAAACAACATCTATACAAATTTTAATAATTTTCCGGATCTTTTTAACTAACTCATTGTTCTCATAATTGAGGATTTATAATGAGTGTCTACTAGATTTTCAATCCTTTGGCCTCTACCGAATTTAGAAAGACCTAAACCGATTTTAAATGCTCGAACGGCTTTATGAAAATTATTTAAATCATTAAATCCCGAAGACCGTCAAACGTTCTTTTCATTTGAAAATAAATTGCAAGGCCAACAAAAAATTTTTTGTTTTTTTGGACAACAGGTAAGCCATTTCGCGCTATTGTATAATTTAATAGAAAAATGCCTGTTGCATGCATGTTTTATTTTCACTTAAAATATGTAATATTGGTTTCGGTCTACCATTTTCAATTATGGATTTCTTTTTCATAAATGAACGCGAGCCACAGGATTGCTGCAAAAAATAATCCATTATGTAAAAATGCTAACCATAAACATAAACATCACCCATGATATTTAATAAAGTAAAAACAAACTAAAAAAACTAACATAAATAATATATAAATATTTTTCAATTTATCCAATTTTATTTTCAAACTTACTTTTTAAAACTACTTCCACTATTTTTAACTCACAAAACAAATCGCACCAACTAAATTGCAAGCAAAACAATTTTTTATTTATGTTAATTAATTAATTAATTACTCTAAAAATACTGCTTTTTACTATTTTCTACAATTAAGTCATTAATTTCAAACCACATTGTACAAAATCATTTCCAATTAGATTGCTCATAGAAATGAATTCCCTCCAATCTTATTAGAAAACTTCTCTCCACTCTCACCCAACAAAAAATATACTCAAAACTTCGTATGGATGCAAAATCTGAATTGCTTCCCTTGGCTCTGGTCACATGAACAAACGTTCGTTGTGTCTTCCCATCTCCACTTCCCTCTTCATCCACAAGCTCCCACCGAAGTGCGTTCCAACGGACAGCCAAGGGAAGCAATTCAAATTCTGATTCTCGAAGTCCGCTGGCAAGTTTCTTTGCGTTTTCGTATACGAATTCAGAGAGAAGGAGGAGAGAACTTTCGCTCATGGACATATTTTATGCTTCCATTTAATTGGTCATTTGGAGGCAATGAATTTATATCTAACAGTGGAGGCTAGAAAAAGCTGCAATAATACAAAGTTAATCTCAGAATGATAAAATAAAAAACGAAAGTTTTGTAAAAGAAAAGAATAATTTATTGATAAAATTTGAATTTTTATTTTTATTTCCTAAGAAATTGGAAGGGATGCAATGCATCCCTTGCTTCCAAAGACGCCACGCCACTGGTAACAAATAACGAATTTATGATCAGAACTTATAAATTCAAAATGGCCGCGCCAATATGACCGACGAATTTGCCAATTGTGTTCCGATTTCCATGAAAATCGGTATCTGGGGTCTTTCAAGATAGCAAATAACGAATTTATGATCAGAACTTATAAATTCAAAATGGCCGCGCCAATATGGCCGACGAATTTGCCAATTGTGTTCCGATTCCAATGAAAATCGGTATCTGGGGTTTTCTAAGGTAACAAATAACGAATTTATGATCAAGACTTATGAATTCTAAATGGCCGCGCCAATATGGCCGACTAATTTGCCAATTGTCTTCCGATTCCAATGAAAATCGGTATCTGGGGTCTTTTAAGATAGCAAATAACGAATTTATGATCAAAACTTATAAATTCAAAATGGCCGCGCCAATATGGGGGACGAATTTGGCCAATTGTGTTCCGGAACAGCCTTATTTATCAAATTTGTTAACGTATGGCCAAGGGCAATTTGTTGGTCTCGATATTATTAAACGGTGTTTCTCCCTACTTCAACTGTATGTAGGTTGTCCAAGAGTTGGAAAATCTGAAAATCTTCACATCTCAGCTCCAAATGGAAGAACATTGAACATAGTATCCTGAAGCTGCAATCGGGTCAGAATTTATCAACAAGGTTTTTGGGAAAAATTCTCCAATACGGGAAGGGCCTGGCATCTGGGTAAACAAATAAAACCTGGGTCAATGACATTGCAGAAGAGAACCATGGGCAATATCCATCTGAAGTCACACTCCTTTGTACGTGACTCCAAACGTATAATGTAAATCACCGTCAAAAGCCCATTTTCAAATCTTGAATTAGCATAATCCTTTATTTTTTTTTTCAGAATGTAATAATATTTTTTGGATTATTTAATGTTTAATTTATTGTATGGACTGCCTCCCCTCCCCAAAACAAAGATTACAGCATGAATAAGAGTGTGGATCTGACATATTTTCGTGAGATTATACTATGTAGCTAACAATTGTTTACAAAACCGCCATTTTGAATTTTCAACTTTTAACCACAAATTCGTCATTTGGAACCCTTTAAGCCCTCAGATACTGATTTTCAGTACAATCGGAACACAAATACAAAAATTAGTCCGCCATTTTTAATTTTCAAATTTTAAACACAAATTCGTCATTTGGAACCCTTAAAGCCCCCAGAAACTGATTTTCAGTACAGTCGGAACACAATTGCCAAAGTTAGTCCGCCATTTTGAATTTTCAAATTTTAACCACAAATTCGTCATTTGGAACCCTTAAAGCCCCCAGAAACTGATTTTCAGTACAGTCGGAACACAATTGCCAAAGTTAGTCCGCCATTTTGAATTTTCAAATTTTAACCACAAATTCGTCATTTGGAACCCTTAAAGCCCCCAGATACTGATTTTCAGTACAATCGGAACACAATTGCCAAAATTAGTCCGCCATTTTGAATTTTCAAATTTTAACCACAAATTTGTCATTTGGAACCCTTAAAGCCCCCAGATACTGATTTTCAGTACAATCGGAACACAATTACAAAAATTAGTCCGCCATTTTGAATTTTCAAATTTTAACCACAAATTTGTCATTTGGAACCCTTAAAGCGCCCAGATACTGGTTTTCAGTACAATCGGAACACAATTACAAAAATTAGTCCGCCATTTTGAATTTTCAAATTTTAACCACAAATTCGTCATTTGGAACCCTTGCAGCCCCCAGAAGCTGATTTTCAGTACAGTCGGAACATAATTGCCAAAGTTAGTCCGCCATTTTGAATTTTCAAATTTTAACCACAAATTCGTCATTTGGAACCCTTAAATCAAGTTCACATAAAATTGAAGAGGATTAATTGTTAGTTTTAATTGTCTTTAATTAATGGACTAAAAAATTAATTGCGATTAATTTAATTGCAGTTAAAATTAATTGCAATTGATTTAGTTGCTATATACAATTAACACGGATTAATCCAAATAAATTAATTGTGGGGTGCAATTAATATTTCAATTGCAATTAATTTTAACTGCAATTAAATTAATCGCAATTAATTTTTTAGTCAATTAATTAATTGATTGAAAATTTAATTGATTAATGCCCAACACTGTGTATTATGTATTATGTATTATGTATTATGTATTATGTATTATGTATTATGTATTATGTATTATGTATTATGTATTATGTATTATGTATTATGTATTATGTATTATGTATTATGTATTATGTATTATGTATTATGTATTATGTATTATGTATTATGTATTATGTATTATGTATTATGTATTATGTATTATGTATTATGTATTATGTATTATGTATTATGTATTATGTATTATGTATTATGTATTATGTATTTTGTATTATGTATTATGTATTATGTATTATGTATTATGTATTATGTATTATGTATTATGTATTTTGTATTATGTATTATGTATTATGTATTATGTATTATGTATTATGTATTATGTATTATGTATTATGTATTATGTATTATGTATTATGTATTATGTATTATGTATTATGTATTATGTATTATGTATTATGTATTATGTATTATGTATTATGTATTATGTATTATGTATTATGTATTATGTATTATGTATTATGTATTATGTATTATGTATTATGTATTATGTATTATGTATTATGTATTATGTATTATGTATTATGTATTATGTATTATGTATTATGTATTATGTATTATGTATTATGTATTATGTATTATGTATTATGTATTATGTATTATGTATTATGTATTATGTATTATGTATTATGTATTATGTATTATGTATTATGTATTATGTATTATGTATTATGTATTATGTATTATGTATTATGTATTATGTATTATGTATTATGTATTATGTATTATGTATTATGTATTATGTATTATGTATTATGTATTATGTATTATGTATTATGTATTATGTATTATGTATTATGTATTATGTATTATGTATTATGTATTATGTATTATGTATTATGTATTATGTATTATGTATTATGTATTATGTATTATGTATTATGTATTATGTATTATGTATTATGTATTATGTATTATGTATTATGTATTATGTATTATGTATTATGTATTATGTATTATGTATTATGTATTATGTAATATGTATTATGTATTATGTATTATGTATTATGTATTATGTATTATGTATTATGTATTATGTATTATGTATTATGTATTATGTATTATGTATTATGTATTATGTATTATGTATTATGTATTATGTATTATGTATTATGTATTATGTATTATGTATTATGTATTATGTATTATGTATTATGTATTATGTATTATGTATTATGTATTATGTATTATGTATTATGTATTATGTATTATGTATTATGTATTATGTATTATGTATTATGTATTATGTATTATGTATTATGTATTATGTATTATGTATTATGTATTATGTATTATGTATTATGTATTATGTATTATGTATTATGTATTATGTATTATGTATTATGTATTATGTATTATGTATTATGTATTATGTATTATGTATTATGTATTATGTATTATGTATTATGTATTATGTATTATGTATTATGTATTATGTATTATGTATTATGTATTATGTATTATGTATTATGTATTATGTATTATGTATTATGTATTATGTATTATGTATTATGTATTATGTATTATGTATTATGTATTATGTATTATGTATTATGTATTATGTATTATGTATTATGTATTATGTATTATGTATTATGTATTATGTATTATGTATTATGTATTATGTATTATGTATTATGTATTATGTATTATGTATTATGTATTATGTATTATGTATTATGTATTATGTATTATGTATTATGTATTATGTATTATGTATTATGTATTATGTATTATGTATTATGTATTATGTATTATGTATTATGTATTATGTATTATGTATTATGTATTATGTATTATGTATTATGTATTATGTATTATGTATTATGTATTATGTATTATGTATTATGTATTATGTATTATGTATTATGTATTATGTATTATGTATTATGTATTATGTATTATGTATTATGTATTATGTATTATGTATTATGTATTATGTATTATGTATTATGTATTATGTATTATGTATTATGTATTATGTATTATGTATTATGTATTATGTATTATGTATTATGTATTATGTATTATGTATTATGTATTATGTATTATGTATTATGTATTATGTATTATGTATTATGTATTATGTATTATGTATTATGTATTATGTATTATGTATTATGTATTATGTATTATGTATTATGTATTATGTATTATGTATTATGTATTATGTATTATGTATTATGTATTATGTATTATGTATTATGTATTATGTATTATGTATTATGTATTATGTATTATGTATTATGTATTATGTATTATGTATTATGTATTATGTATTATGTATTATGTATTATGTATTATGTATTATGTATTATGTATTATGTATTATGTATTATGTATTATGTATTATGTATTATGTATTATGTATTATGTATTATGTATTATGTATTATGTATTATGTATTATGTATTATGTATTATGTATTATGTATTATGTATTATGTATTATGTATTATGTATTATGTATTATGTATTATGTATTATGTATTATGTATTATGTATTATGTATTATGTATTATGTATTATGTATTATGTATTATGTATTATGTATTATGTATTATGTATTATGTATTATGTATTATGTATTATGTATTATGTATTATGTATTATGTATTATGTATTATGTATTATGTATTATGTATTATGTATTATGTATTATGTATTATGTATTATGTATTATGTATTATGTATTATGTATTATGTATTATGTATTATGTATTATGTATTATGTATTATGTATTATGTATTATGTATTATGTATTATGTATTATGTATTATGTATTATGTATTATGTATTATGTATTATGTATTATGTATTATGTATTATGTATTATGTATTATGTATTATGTATTATGTATTATGTATTATGTATTATGTATTATGTATTATGTATTATGTATTATGTATTATGTATTATGTATTATGTATTATGTATTATGTATTATGTATTATGTATTATGTATTATGTATTATGTATTATGTATTATGTATTATGTATTATGTATTATGTATTATGTATTATGTATTATGTATTATGTATTATGTATTATGTATTATGTATTATGTATTATGTATTATGTATTATGTATTATGTATTATGTATTATGTATTATGTATTATGTATTATGTATTATGTATTATGTATTATGTATTATGTATTATGTATTATGTATTATGTATTATGTATTATGTATTATGTATTATGTATTATGTATTATGTATTATGTATTATGTATTATGTATTATGTATTATGTATTATGTATTATGTATTATGTATTATGTATTATGTATTATGTATTATGTATTATGTATTATGTATTATGTATTATGTATTATGTATTATGTATTATGTATTATGTATTATGTATTATGTATTATGTATTATGTATTATGTATTATGTATTATGTATTATGTATTATGTATTATGTATTATGTATTATGTATTATGTATTATGTATTATGTATTATGTATTATGTATTATGTATTATGTATTATGTATTATGTATTATGTATTATGTATTATGTATTATGTATTATGTATTATGTATTATGTATTATGTATTATGTATTATGTATTATGTATTATGTATTATGTATTATGTATTATGTATTATGTATTATGTATTATGTATTATGTATTATGTATTATGTATTATGTATTATGTATTATGTATTATGTATTATGTATTATGTATTATGTATTATGTATTATGTATTATGTATTATGTATTATGTATTATGTATTATGTATTATGTATTATGTATTATGTATTATGTATTATGTATTATGTATTATGTATTATGTATTATGTATTATGTATTATGTATTATGTATTATGTATTATGTATTATGTATTATGTATTATGTATTATGTATTATGTATTATGTATTATGTATTATGTATTATGTATTATGTATTATGTATTATGTATTATGTATTATGTATTATGTATTATGTATTATGTATTATGTATTATGTATTATGTATTATGTATTATGTATTATGTATTATGTATTATGTATTATGTATTATGTATTATGTATTATGTATTATGTATTATGTATTATGTATTATGTATTATGAATCTTCTCTCGAAGGACCAATATTTCTGTTGTTATATTCCTTGACTCTTCAATGGAAGGAACAAGATTTCTTTACTTCTATTCCTTGACTCTTCAATCGAAGGAACAATATTGCTTTTAATTATATTCCTTTCTTCCGCGCGTTGAAGTTACAAATTAGGGATGGCAGCAATATTCCTTTAACGGGACTATTAATCAATATCAATAATGGCAGCAATATCCCTTTATCGGACTAATAATCAATATCAATAATCAGAATCATTTCTTGAATTTTTAAAGCATTTATTAATCTTCTCAATAAAACAACACATGAATTAATAATAAAACAAAAACTCATAGCTAACTGGAATACAAAAATTTCTATCAAAAAAATTGTTACAGACTAACTTGATAATTAAAAATTAGTTGAGTAGATTTATTAACAAGTAAACATTAAGTGCAAAATTAACAACAAAAAGTTAGCTATCTCGAACATTTCCGCCTCCCGTTAAGAACCCAGCTTCTTAACAAATAGGTAGCTTGACGACTTTGTTAACGCTACGGTCTAAGACTCCCTTCTGTGTTTTAATGCTAACAACTCGTACTAGATTATCTGCTCCAGGATGGCAGGTTAATATACGGCCCATCAACCACTTCGCTGGGGGCAAATTATCTTCTTTGATGAGTACTAAATCTCCAGGATCTAGATTTGGTTTTGAAGTTTTCCACTTGGACCGTTCTTGTAGTCCTGCAATGTACTCATGTCTCCATCTCCTCCAAAAGCTCTGCATCATAGCCTGAAGATGTTGCCACCTTCCTAAGCGGGTAATTTTGACTTCACTTAAATCCGTTTCGGGAAGAGTTGTAGGTGGCTCTCCAATTAAAAAGTGGCCTGGTGTTAGTGGCTCTAGGTCATTTGGATCACTAGAGAGTGCACCATAAGGACGCGAATTGAGAAGTGATTCAATTTGACAAAGGATAGTAGTCATTTCTTCAAAATTAAGTGACGTTTCTCCAATGACACGTCGAAGATGCCATTTTATTGATTTTATTCCGGCCTCCCAAAGGCCTCCAAAGTGTGGAGCTCCAGGAGGAATAAACTTCCAAACTATTTGATTCTGCGAAAGAAAGTGAGTAGTAATTGAGTTCATCGCATTAGCAGTAGCGATTTCATGCAGTTCTTTCAAATGTCTTCTACCACCAACAAAGTTGGTACCATTGTCGCAAAATATATGAGTTGGTATACCGCGTCTGGCAGAGAATCGTCGCAGCGCTGCTACAAAGGCGTCAGCATTCAAACTGGAAACAAGTTCTAAATGGATTGCTTTGGTTGCAAAGCACACAAACAAGGCTATATATCCTTTAAAGGGCCGAACACCACGACTGATACGTGAGACGAGCCTCACCGGTCCTGCATAATCTATGCCCACTTTAGAGAAAGGGCGAGACACGGTAACTCTTGCTGCTGGAAGATTGCCCATAAGCTGCGATGTTTTGGCTGCTCTATATCGACAGCATGTGATGCATTCATGACAGACCTTCTTCACAACACTACGAGCTCCAATGATCCAATATCTTTGACGAATTAGACCAAGAAGTAAAGCCATTCCTGGATGAAGGTATATTCGATGCATTTCATGCACCAACATTAAAGTGAGAGGATGCTTTTTTGGCAGTATGATTGGATGTCTTGCTTTGAAGTTAAACCCGGAATTCTCTATACGTCCGCCAACTCGAAGTAAATTGTTACCGTCAACAAATGGGTGAAGACCTGTCAATGGACCTTTACTGGAAAGTGTACCCTTTGATTTCAGAGATGAGATATCTGTGGAGAAAGCTGATTTTTGAACTAGTTTCAAACAAGTCACTGTCGCGATGATGATATCGCTTGCTGACAGAGCATTAATCATTCGATTTTCCTTGGATAGCTTGCAGTTCTGATAAAAGCGCCGACAGTGTCCCATTATTCGTATAAGACGAGAAAATGATGAAGTTCGACTTGTAAGCGATGTGAGAAGATCATCCTTGACCTCATTTAAGCATGATAATAAAGTTTGCCTTTTTGCTTCTTTCTTAATTTCTCTCATTGAAGCCTTGAACCTAGTGTCTGGCCAATTTACTGGCTCTTCAGATAGCCAACGTGGTCCCTGCCACCAGGTGTCCAATCCGACTAATTCCCTTGGTGAAATTCCTCTCGAAGCTATGTCTGCTGGATTGTCGGATGAAGACACATGCCGCCAAACAGTGGTGGGTAGTAGGTCCATTATTTCTGAGGTTCGATTTGCGACAAAAGTTTTGAAACTGCGAGGAGTCTTCGAGAGCCAGGCAAGAACTATAGAAGAATCAGTCCAGGCATAGATTTTCACATTGGTAAGAGATAGTGCTTGAAGCACTTTAGTAGTAAGCCTTGCGAGCAAAAGTGCTCCACACAATTCTAACCTTGGAATTGATATTTGTTTGAGAGGAGCCACTTTGCTCTTAGATGCGATAATCCTGACAGTAATTCTTCCTTCATGGTCAATGCTTCGACAATATAGAACAGCAGCATAAGCATTCTCTGAGGCATCTGAGAATCCATGCATTTCAATACTGTTCGCGTTAACCAAAATTTGACGAGGAATGCGTATATCTTGCACAGCAGCTATTTCGTTCTTGAAATGGTTCCATTTCTTTAATATGTCGGAAGGCACAATCTCGTCCCAATCAAGTTTAGCTAACCATAAATGTTGTAGCATTACTTTCACTACAATTATAAGCGGCGTCAACCAGCCCAAGGGGTCGAAAATTCGGGAAGCATTGCTGAGAATGGTTCTTTTAGAGCACTTGTCGTTAGTGAATTCTGACACTTGAAACAAGAATACATCACTTACTGGATCCCATTGTATTCCTAATACTTTTGCTATGCTACTACCGTCGTCGATTAAAACACAACTGTCCTTGTCGTTGTTGGCGCGGTTGAAGTCTAAAAATTCAGTTGAATTGGATCTCCATTTCGTGAGATTGAACCCGTATTTTCGCAGTAGTTCCGTTAAGTCTGCTTTCATTGTTAATGCATCTCTGAGGCAATTAGCCCCACTTAACAAATCGTCCACATAGAAATCCTTGTCAATAATTGCCGATGCAGTCGGAAACAAGGCTTTGTTATCCTCACTGATCTTCTTCAGAACTCTTGTGGCTAGAAAAGGAGCTGAAGCTGTACCATACGTGACGGTAGTCAGCCTATAGTGTTTAATTGGGTTCGTTGCGTCATCTCTCCAAACAATTCTTTGGAAATCCCAGTCTGCCGGTGTTATCAATACCTGCCGGTACATTTTTTCAATGTCCGCCGAAAATGCAATCTTAAATTTTCTAAAATTTATAAGGATGGAAGTTAAGTCACTTTGTATTGTTGGTCCTACCATAAGCTTGCTATTAAGGGACATTCCTAGAGATGAATTACAGGAGCCGTCAAAAACTACTCTTATCTTCGGTACTGGAGAATTTTTGAAAACGGCATGATGTGGCAGGTAATAAGTTTTTGCATTTTCAATTTTAATTTCTTTTGATGGTATTTCTTCCATATGTCCGAGTTCCTCATACTCTTTCATAAATTGTCGGTATTGCTCTTTGAAAGACGAGTCCTTAGCAAATCGACGTTCCATAGCATAAAGTCTGGTCACGGCATTCCGTAGAGATTCTCCAAGTGCCGGAGATTCAGGTTTAAATGGTAAGGAAACTACGCATCGTCCAGAACAATTGCGAGAGAAGTTAGCTTGGAAATGTCTTTCACATTGAGCCTCTTCGTTTGTAAAGTTACTCGTAGTTGTCACCACTTCCTCGATTTCCCAGAAACGAGCCAGTGATTTGTCGATGTCAATGCTAGAGAAACAAGCAACTGCCGTTTTGGTGTTTGCTGATACATGACCTGGGATAATCCAACCAAAGATAGTTTCATGTGCAATTATGTGACCATTTTCATCGCGGCTCTGTCCTGGAAGCAGTACTTCGAAAACTTGTTCTGACCCCAAGATAACGTCTATTTCTGATGGTTCAAAGAACTTCGGATCAGCCAGGGGTAATTCGTTGATATTACTTCTAGACACGGTAACCTTTTCTGAAGGGACTAATGAAGTTAATTTACTCATTACGAATGCAACTGTGTTTATTTTAAACATGGGGTTCCAGCGCGACCATATGTTTAGATGAACCCTCCCTTTAGTAACTCCAGCTTCTTTGGCTGACAATCCGTTAATAAGTAGCCGAGCATTATCTCTTTTCAGTAACAAACGTTGAGCGCAAGCTTCAGAGATAAGTGACACCTGTGAACCAGAGTCTAATAGTAACCTGCAGGCCTGAAGAGTCCCTTGACTGTCGAGAATATTGACCACTGCCGTTGGTAACAAGGAGCATGATGCTTCTTTCTGAACCCAGGTACTAAGCGAAGACAGTTCTGCTGATTGCTGAGATGTCTCGGGGCTTGTTGATGCTGTTACTTGCTTTATTGGTATTGAACGTGATGAATCGTGCAATAATGGATGATGCTGACCTTTACAAAATTTGCATCGAACCTTGGAGTAGCAAACACGTACTGAATGCGTGGGGCTGAAGCACTTAAAGCATAGAGAATTAGTAAGTACAAAGGCTCTTCTACTACTTACATCATCAGCTCTAAACAGAGCACATTGGTACAGAAAATGGTCTGCTTTACATTTCGGACAACATCCGTTTGCGGTGTTGCTTGGCGTGACATGCAGTGATTTGACTTGATGGGTTGAGCGCTTTGAAATGGTGGCACAAGTTTCGAGACCATCGCACCTCCTGGTAAGAAACTTTAAGAATGTATGAAAAGTTGGAAAGTCTGTTGCAGCAACTTCCTTAATCCATAAGTCCCGTGTATCCGAATCTAATTTTGTAACTGCAATATGAATCAGCCATGGGTCTCTATTTTCCGCTTCTGCACCTAGCGCCTTCAGGCCCCTAATTACCTCGTCACTGACGTCACACAATTGCCTCAATGCCTTCACATTGACTTGATTTAATTGAGGTTGTTCCAGATATGTCCTTATGAAACTGGTAACGATTTGGGGCTTTTTATCAAACCGCGCTCTTAGTTTCTCCCAAGCTTCGCTGTAGTTAGCATCAGTTATCGATAAATGTCGAATTAAATTTCCGGCATTGCCTTTTAGAAGTCCTTTCAAATATTGCAGCTTCTGAGCTGATGACAGAGATGTACTATTATGCACAGTAGCCTCGAAAAGATTTTGAAAGGACGACCATTCCTTATACTCGCCAGTAAATGGAGGTATACTTAGACGAGGTAATTTAGAGGTAGCATTATTATTTTCCCTTTGATAGTCTTGAAAGAGTAAATGTTGCTGCTGTAACACATTTGTTAGTGTATCATTGGGATCATGATTATCTTCTGATGTAGATGTTCGTTTGAGGTTCAACGCACGTTTCAACATAGCCATTGATTCAAAATATTTGGCTTCAAACTCCTCCATCTCTGAAGATTGACCCTCAATCGTACACAAAATATCCTCTATCTCGCAAAATTCCGTCCATGCTTCTCTCAGCTTGTCTAGCCGAACTGTAATATCTTCAATACTATTATTGACTGTTGCCTTCTCCGCGAAGGTTTTTATACGGGTAATAGTGCCCTTCACTCTACCACGTTTTTGAACAAGTACAGCTCTTTCAGCCATCTTTCCTACAATTAATCAATTATTTCTTGTCTTGATTGAGATACTTATCTGGTTTTTTTTTATTGTGAAAGTAATCGTATGCCTTTCATCCGGCTCGAAGGACCATGAATCTTCTCTCGAAGGACCAATATTTCTGTTGTTATATTCCTTGACTCTTCAATGGAAGGAACAAGATTTCTTTACTTCTATTCCTTGACTCTTCAATCGAAGGAACAATATTGCTTTTAATTATATTCCTTTCTTCCGCGCGTTGAAGTTACAAATTAGGGATGGCAGCAATATTCCTTTATCGGGACTATTAATCAATATCAATAATGGCAGCAATATCCCTTTATCGGACTAATAATCAATATCAATAATCAGAATCATTTCTTGAATTTTTAAAGCATTTATTAATCTTCTCAATAAAACAACACATGAATTAATAATAAAACAAAAACTCATAGCTAACTGGAATACAAAAATTTCTATCAAAAAAATTGTTACAGACTAACTTGATAATTAAAAATTAGTTGAGTAGATTTATTAACAAGTAAACATTAAGTGCAAAATTAACAACAAAAAGTTAGCTATCTCGAACATATTATTATAGTATAGTATTTTTTTTTTTTTTTTTTTTTTGCGAGGGGTGGTGAGAATCTTCATAGACACCGCTGAGGGTCCGGCCTCAGGCGGTAGTGTCAGATTTTTACTGACTAAACTCACCGCCCCTTTCGGTGACGTTCGGTCCCGCCCGGCATCGCCACGAGGCATTACTTCGGGCGGGCGTCACCAACATGACCCTTTCGCGTCTCTCCGATCACGGGCGAGAAGATGCCAGGGCTCCGTGGAGACGGATCAGCGAACTTCGGTCTCCGTCTTCTTTGTTTTTAGGACGGTCTGGACAAACCGCGCCACCCTCGACCATTTCTCAGGGCCTCGTAGCATGGTCCCAACAATTATGTCGGGGGTCATGCTTCCGAGGCCCTCCTCCATCGCGCTTCGTTCGGCCTCCCACCTAACACATTCAAAGAATGTATGGTGGGCGTCGTCCGAAGCGGAATCCCCGTAGGGGCACGCGGCATCCGCCACCTTACCCATTTTCTTCAGGTACGATCGGAAAAGACCGTGACCTGTCAAAAATTGGGTAAGGTAGTAATCGACTTCGCCGAACTCCCGGTCAACCCAGGTGTTCAGCTGGCCGATCAGGCGGGCTGTCCACCTACCCCTAGGATCACCCTCCCAGCGCGTTTGCCAGACCTCCATTGTGTTGGCCCTGGCGGCCCTCGCCGCCTCTCTTTTCCCCATACTACTCCTCTC
This sequence comes from Thereva nobilitata, assembly GCA_963855945.1. Taxonomy (NCBI): domain Eukaryota; kingdom Metazoa; phylum Arthropoda; class Insecta; order Diptera; family Therevidae; genus Thereva; species Thereva nobilitata. Next base: position 112,602,740 of record OY979694.1, read on the forward strand.
CCTGTGGACGAACTGCCTCTCCTGGGCTAGTAAGTCTATCGGAATAACTCCGGCGACCACCAGCACCGCGGGCTCGGAGACCGTGCGATAGGAGCACGCGACACGAAGAGCTGCACGCCTCTGTACTGCGGCCATGCGCTTGCGGTATTTTTCATACCGCAGCGCATCGGCCCACACCTCTGCTCCGTAGAGCAAGATGGACTCGGCAGTGCGCATTAGTAGACGCCGCATGCAGGGCCTGGGACCATGCACGTTGGCCATGATCCTGCTAAGCGACGCCACCGCCGCCGCTGCCTTGTCCGCCGCCTTCAGTACGTGTACCCCGAAGGACAACTTGTTATCAAGCGTCACTCCGAGGTACTTTACCGCCCTCGCCGACTCAATTGTCGCGTCTCCCACCCCGAAATTGCGCACCACGTTGATGCGCTTTTTCGTGAGTAACACGATCTCCGTTTTATGAGCCGCAAGCTCAAGCCCGCAGTCATCCATCCAGGAGGAGATTCTACGCATTGCCTGGTTGAGGAGCATCTGCGCGGCTTCCACGTCTCTTGCGGTGATTATGACCGCAACGTCGTCAGCGTACCCAACCAGGCAAACACCCTCGGGCATCTCCAGACGTAGGAGCCCGTCGTAGGAAATATTCCATACGTCAGGACCCAGAATGGAGCCCTGGGCGGCCCCAGACGTTACTTCCCTCCGTTGCAAGCCATCCTGCGTTTCGTATTCAATGAAGCGCTCATTCAGGTAGTCCCCCAGCATCCTTTGCAGGTACTGAGGGAGTCTGAAGTCACGCTCCATCACCCTGAGCGCCCTGTCCCACCTGACCGAACCGAACGCGTTCTTCACGTCCAGTGTGGCCAGCAGGCACACGTGTCGGGAGCGATGGTTTCCCCGCTCAGTCGACCTGGCAACCTCGACCACCTGCTGGACCGCATCTATTGTAGAGCGGCCCGGTCGGAAGCCGAACTGTCTGGCGGCCAGGTCACCCGCCGCCCGTACGGCCTCGTGTAGGCGAGGCCGTAGCAATCTCTCCAGTAGCTTCCCCGTCGTGTCCAGCATGCACAGGGGTCTGTAGGACGCCGCTGCGTCTGCCGGCCCCCCTCCTTTGCTGATCAGCACGAGTCGCGCGATCTTCCAGCGAGCAGGGAAACTGCCCGCCTTCAGGCACGCGTTGTACATCTCTAGCAAAAGAGAGGGGTGACTGGAAGCTACTGCCTTCACCACTTCCGCTGGAAGGCCATCTGGACCAGGAGCCTTCCGGTTACGCATCGAACGAGCAGCCACTATTAGCTCCTCTTCACTGAAGGGGGGGGTTCTTCGAGGTCCGAGGGCAGTGGCAGCTCGGACGGTCGCCTCGGATGGGCGGGGAAAAGGGTACTTACGATGTCATCCAGAGCGACTGGATCCCTGGGGGACCCTTGAGCAAAAGCCCCCAGCCTCCTGGTGACAATCCTGTACCCCAGTCCCCACGGGTCCCGGTCCACGTCCTGCATGAGGGCCCTCCAGCATCTTCGCTGGCTATCTTTGATGGCTCGCTTGAGGGATTTTTTGGCCGCTTGAAACGCTGCGGCCAAAGGGGCTGAGTAGATATCGCGAACTCTCGCCCTCTGTACCTGCCGGCGAAGTCGTAGGCACGTCCTGCGGAGCTCCGCGATCTCGTCCGTCCACCAATAAGCAGGGCGACCTCGTCGACTCGACCCGCGTCTCGGCACTGCTTCTTCGCAAGCATCACGGATGATTCGCATCGTCCGTGCGGTCACCCGTTCCGCTCGCTCGGATGGCGATAGATCCTCGGGGATGGCGGGCAGGGATTGCTGGCCACGCTCCAGAGCTGCGGAGAACGTCACGGGATCCATTCCCCCGACGTTCCATCTGGGGGGGCGCGCCACGCGAGCAGTGGTAGCCGGGCGCACATCATGTACATAGAACATGATGTACTGGTGATCGCTTCCCGTGAAGTCTTCGATAACCCTCCAGTCTACCACTCGCGCTGCCAGATGTTCGTTGGCTAGGGAGATGTCCGGAATCGTCCCCCTATGGCCCGGCCTTCTGAAGGTTGGCGAGGACCCGGTGTTTAGGACAACTAGTCCTAGCCGGGACACCATGTCCATCACCCTCCTTCCACGGGAATTAGGCCGGGCCTCCCCCCATTCAATAGCTCTGGCGTTGAAATCCCCGGCGACCACCAGGTCTCCCTGCACCATCCGAAGTTCGTCCTTCAGGCTGTCCAGCTTTTCCTGGAAGTCATCTATCCGGTCGTTTGGAGTGAGATACACGCTCACATAAACCGTGGCGTTGCATTTCACCCAGACAAAACCGCACCCGGATCCCACTCCCTCGATACAAAAGTTTCGTGGGTTTGGGATCCAGATGGCCGCAGTGCCGAGGTCGTCGGCATGCCATCCCAACCCAGCCCTTTCCCGGTACTGTTCGCTGATAATCACTATATCAGCATCTTTCTCGGTGCAGAGCTGGGTTAGAAGGTCATGGGCCGTCCTACTCCTGTGGAGATTTGCTTGTAGGATACGCGTCATCGCGAAGCCTTACCCAAAACCTCCCGGAAGGCTTTACAGCCTTTCGACCCCGCCACGTGGTTTGTGTCTCCCATGTTCCCCGCCGAACATAGGAAGCACGAGGGGTCGGCTGTACAGCCCGCGCCCTTGTGATCCGCTCCACCGCAGCGGTAGCACAACCTGCTCCTATCTGGACCCTTGCAGGTTGTGCTAAGGTGCCCGTACCCGAGACAGCGGAAACAGCGCTTCACGTCTGTTCCGCGTCTCACCTGGCACCGGACGAAACCAATGAGCACGCGCCCGCCCTCCAGCACCTTTTCCGCGGCAGCCTCTTCCATCCTGACGAAGGCGACGCGCTGCTGCCTGACGTTTGGCCTCGTCAGGGAAACCAAAATCTCCCCCGCGTAACCATCAGGGAGCACCCTTCGGATGGCCTCCTCGACCTCCGTCGTCGACGTCCAGCTGTCGAAGTCTCTGAACTCTAGTAGCGACTTCGACACCAGCTCCCTGACGGTGCCCCTCCCCTCTATCGCCGATCTCAAGGCGCCTGCTAATGACGCCTTATTTTCGGCGGTGGTGTGGCCCAGCTCCAGCAGTACCCCGCCCGCCCGGGTCTGCCGGACCGCTCTGACCTCCACTCCGATTTTTGTCGGCTCAACCTTCTCCCGGATAGCCTTTACGACTTCCGCGAAGGTGGAGCCTTCGGAGGGGGTCAGGAGTACCGCGTCGGGCTTTTTATTCTTCCTCCTTTTCCTCTTCTTCTTCTTTTTGGCCCCGTTTTCCTCAGCCGGCGTTATTGCCTTGGCTGGCTCCTGCTGCTCTTGCTTTTGGAGTTTCGCCCTCTGCCTTTTCTTCTTCTTACCCACAACCTCCGACCACTGGGTCTCGGTTGTGGGCTCGGCGACTGCGCGAGGCTTCTTATTGCTCCTCTTCCCGTCGTCTTTGGGGGAGCTTGTGGCCTTCCGCTTCGTCTGACCGTCGCCCTCCACGGGTGCTGTAGGGACCCACCCGAGGCGGAGGGTTCCCTTGGCGAGTTCCGTCCTCACATCGGCCGTCTTTCTATTGGCGAAGGCCACTTTGTCTATGCACTCCGCGAGCCTCGGCAGTCCCAGCTTGATGGCATTGTTTACGTTTGGCTGCCTCTTGACCGCAGCCGTCATTTCCGCAATGATATCTATCATGACCTTCAGCTGGTCGTCAAAGGCGTTAACAGCTGCCTCCAGTTGCCCCATGAGTGCCTCCCCTTTGCCGTCTGAGGGCGTCCCTGTGGCCTTTGGAGCCACAGGATCCGCGGCCACCGTCGGAGCTCCAGCCAGGCCGGGGTTGGCGTCGGAGGCTGGCTACTCGCCAGCGTCAGCAGCGCTCTTGTGTTTTTCTTTCATGCTATTACTTGTCCTGCCCGGGAGAGGCGGCGGTGATCTCGCCACCCTCGGCTGCCTCCCGAACTGAAGCAGTTCCGCAGCCAGTCTAGCCTCCGTTTCAGCCTCTATTCTTTTTTTCTCTGATTCAGCGGCTTCAATTCCTGAATCAGTATTAGTTTTGTTTTTGTTTTCTTTGTCCATTTATAATCCCACGAGTATTGCCGGAAGGGATGGTCCACCCTGGCAGAGCCGCATACCAGGGTAAGGCACTTTTACACACCGACCTTGCCCGGGCATCGATGGGGACCGTTTGCGACCGGCCTCTTTACCACCGGCCGGCCACTCAGCCATCGGCACGGTACCTTGACACCTTGGCTTAAGTGGGCGCTGATTTTGGTTCACCCCAGGGTATTTGATTTCCCTGGTACCTCCTTGGAGGCGTTCCCCTATCCACCGCCTGGGGAGGCGTCCGATCCGGGACCAGCAAAACCCGGCACCCGAAGGACGGATGTATTATGTATTATGTATTATGTATTATGTATTATGTATTATGTATTATGTATTATGTATTATGTATTATGTATTATGTATTATGTATTATGTATTATGTATTATGTATTATGTATTATGTATTATGTATTATGTATTATGTATTATGTATTATGTATTATGTATTATGTATTATGTATTATGTATTATGTATTATGTATTATGTATTATGTATTATGTATTATGTATTATGTATTATGTATTATGTATTATGTATTATGTATTATGTATTATGTATTATGTATTATGTATTATGTATTATGTATTATGTATTATGTATTATGTATTATGTATTATGTATTATGTATTATGTATTATGTATTATGTATTATGTATTATGTATTATGTATTATGTATTATGTATTATGTATTATGTATTATGTATTATGTATTATGTATTATGTATTATGTATTATGTATTATGTATTATGTATTATGTATTATGTATTATGTATTATGTATTATGTATTATGTATTATGTATTATGTATTATGTATTATGTATTATGTATTATGTATTATGTATTATGTATTATGTATTATGTATTATGTATTATGTATTATGTATTATGTATTATGTATTATGTATTATGTATTATGTATTATGTATTATGTATTATGTATTATGTATTATGTATTATGTATTATGTATTATGTATTATGTATTATGTATTATGTATTATGTATTATGTATTATGTATTATGTATTATGTATTATGTATTATGTATTATGTATTATGTATTATGTATTATGTATTATGTATTATGTATTATGTATTATGTATTATGTATTATGTATTATGTATTATGTATTATGTATTATGTATTATGTATTATGTATTATGTATTATGTATTATGTATTATGTATTATGTATTATGTATTATGTATTATGTATTATGTATTATGTATTATGTATTATGTATTATGTATTATGTATTATGTATTATGTATTATGTATTATGTATTATGTATTATGTATTATGTATTATGTATTATGTATTATGTATTATGTATTATGTATTATGTATTATGTATTATGTATTATGTATTATGTATTATGTATTATGTATTATGTATTATGTATTATGTATTATGTATTATGTATTATGTATTATGTATTATGTATTATGTATTATGTATTATGTATTATGTATTATGTATTATGTATTATGTATTATGTATTATGTATTATGTATTATGTATTATGTATTATGTATTATGTATTATGTATTATGTATTATGTATTATGTATTATGTATTATGTATTATGTATTATGTATTATGTATTATGTATTATGTATTATGTATTATGTATTATGTATTATGTATTATGTATTATGTATTATGTATTATGTATTATGTATTATGTATTATGTATTATGTATTATGTATTATGTATTATGTATTATGTATTATGTATTATGTATTATGTATTATGTATTATGTATTATGTATTATGTATTATGTATTATGTATTATGTATTATGTATTATGTATTATGTATTATGTATTATGTATTATGTATTATGTATTATGTATTATGTATTATGTATTATGTATTATGTATTATGTATTATGTATTATGTATTATGTATTATGTATTATGTATTATGTATTATGTATTATGTATTATGTATTATGTATTATGTATTATGTATTATGTATTATGTATTATGTATTATGTATTATGTATTATGTATTATGTATTATGTATTATGTATTATGTATTATGTATTATGTATTATGTATTATGTATTATGTATTATGTATTATGTATTATGTATTATGTATTATGTATTATGTATTATGTATTATGTATTATGTATTATGTATTATGTATTATGTATTATGTATTATGTATTATGTATTATGTATTATGTATTATGTATTATGTATTATGTATTATGTATTATGTATTATGTATTATGTATTATGTATTATGTATTATGTATTATGTATTATGTATTATGTATTATGTATTATGTATTATGTATTATGTATTATGTATTATGTATTATGTATTATGTATTATGTATTATGTATTATGTATTATGTATTATGTATTATGTATTATGTATTATGTATTATGTATTATGTATTATGTATTATGTATTATGTATTATGTATTATGTATTATGTATTATGTATTATGTATTATGTATTATGTATTATGTATTATGTATTATGTATTATGTATTATGTATTATGTATTATGTATTATGTATTATGTATTATGTATTATGTATTATGTATTATGTATTATGTATTATGTATTATGTATTATGTATTATGTATTATGTATTATGTATTATGTATTATGTATTATGTATTATGTATTATGTATTATGTATTATGTATTATGTATTATGTATTATGTATTATGTATTATGTATTATGTATTATGTATTATGTATTATGTATTATGTATTATGTATTATGTATTATGTATTATGTATTATGTATTATGTATTATGTATTATGTATTATGTATTATGTATTATGTATTATGTATTATGTATTATGTATTATGTATTATGTATTATGTATTATGTATTATGTATTATGTATTATGTATTATGTATTATGTATTATGTATTATGTATTATGTATTATGTATTATGTATTATGTATTATGTATTATGTATTATGTATTATGTATTATGTATTATGTATTATGTATTATGTATTATGTATTATGTATTATGTATTATGTATTATGTATTATGTATTATGTATTATGTATTATGTATTATGTATTATGTATTATGTATTATGTATTATGTATTATGTATTATGTATTATGTATTATGTATTATGTATTATGTATTATGTATTATGTATTATGTATTATGTATTATGTATTATGTATTATGTATTATGTATTATGTATTATGTATTATGTATTATGTATTATGTATTATGTATTATGTATTATGTATTATGTATTATGTATTATGTATTATGTATTATGTATTATGTATTATGTATTATGTATTATGTATTATGTATTATGTATTATGTATTATGTATTATGTATTATGTATTATGTATTATGTATTATGTATTATGTATTATGTATTATGTATTATGTATTATGTATTATGTATTATGTATTATGTATTATGTATTATGTATTATGTATTATGTATTATGTATTATGTATTATGTATTATGTATTATGTATTATGTATTATGTATTATGTATTATGTATTATGTATTATGTATTATGTATTATGTATTATGTATTATGTATTATGTATTATGTATTATGTATTATGTATTATGTATTATGTATTATGTATTATGTATTATGTATTATGTATTATGTATTATGTATTATGTATTATGTATTATGTATTATGTATTATGTATTATGTATTATGTATTATGTATTATGTATTATGTATTATGTATTATGTATTATGTATTATGTATTATGTATTATGTATTATGTATTATGTATTATGTATTATGTATTATGTATTATGTATTATGTATTATGTATTATGTATTATGTATTATGTATTATGTATTATGTATTATGTATTATGTATTATGTATTATGTATTATGTATTATGTATTATGTATTATGTATTATGTATTATGTATTATGTATTATGTATTATGTATTATGTATTATGTATTATGTATTATGTATTATGTATTATGTATTATGTATTATGTATTATGTATTATGTATTATGTATTATGTATTATGTATTATGTATTATGTATTATGTATTATGTATTATGTATTATGTATTATGTATTATGTATTATGTATTATGTATTATGTATTATGTATTATGTATTATGTATTATGTATTATGTATTATGTATTATGTATTATGTATTATGTATTATGTATTATGTATTATGTATTATGTATTATGTATTATGTATTATGTATTATGTATTATGTATTATGTATTATGTATTATGTATTATGTATTATGTATTATGTATTATGTATTATGTATTATGTATTATGTATTATGTATTATGTATTATGTATTATGTATTATGTATTATGTATTATGTATTATGTATTATGTATTATGTATTATGTATTATGTATTATGTATTATGTATTATGTATTATGTATTATGTATTATGTATTATGTATTATGTATTATGTATTATGTATTATGTATTATGTATTATGTATTATGTATTATGTATTATGTATTATGTATTATGTATTATGTATTATGTATTATGTATTATGTATTATGTATTATGTATTATGTATTATGTATTATGTATTATGTATTATGTATTATGTATTATGTATTATGTATTATGTATTATGTATTATGTATTATGTATTATGTATTATGTATTATGTATTATGTATTATGTATTATGTATTATGTATTATGTATTATGTATTATGTATTATGTATTATGTATTATGTATTATGTATTATGTATTATGTATTATGTATTATGTATTATGTATTATGTATTATGTATTATGTATTATGTATTATGTATTATGTATTATGTATTATGTATTATGTATTATGTATTATGTATTATGTATTATGTATTATGTATTATGTATTATGTATTATGTATTATGTATTATGTATTATGTATTATGTATTATGTATTATGTATTATGTATTATGTATTATGTATTATGTATTATGTATTATGTATTATGTATTATGTATTATGTATTATGTATTATGTATTATGTATTATGTATTATGTATTATGTATTATGTATTATGTATTATGTATTATGTATTATGTATTATGTATTATGTATTATGTATTATGTATTATGTATTATGTATTATGTATTATGTATTATGTATTATGTATTATGTATTATGTATTATGTATTATGTATTATGTATTATGTATTATGTATTATGTATTATGTATTATGTATTATGTATTATGTATTATGTATTATGTATTATGTATTATGTATTATGTATTATGTATTATGTATTATGTATTATGTATTATGTATTATGTATTATGTATTATGTATTATGTATTATGTATTATGTATTATGTATTATGTATTATGTATTATGTATTATGTATTATGTATTATGTATTATGTATTATGTATTATGTATTATGTATTATGTATTATGTATTATGTATTATGTATTATGTATTATGTATTATGTATTATGTATTATGTATTATGTATTATGTATTATGTATTATGTATTATGTATTATGTATTATGTATTATGTATTATGTATTATGTATTATGTATTATGTATTATGTATTATGTATTATGTATTATGTATTATGTATTATGTATTATGTATTATGTATTATGTATTATGTATTATGTATTATGTATTATGTATTATGTATTATGTATTATGTATTATGTATTATGTATTATGTATTATGTATTATGTTTTGTATTTATAAATAATAATGTTGGCTATTTTAATTGAAACTTATAACGCTCCTTTTTTGAGTAACTCATTAACATATTTATTCTACTATAACTACATGAAATTACAAAGTCCGCTCTAGCGACTACACAACTCTACGTTCAACACTACAACTAACGCTAGAAAAAATTGGCTAGCGAGAGTTCTTCTAATTCTACTTCTACTTGATTCCGGTTGTTCCTTTTTATTGTTTCATTTTAATTCATTCCGGATATTTCTTCTATTACAATAATTAGTTAAGACAGTTTTGTTTATGATCTAATACTGAGTTTACAAAATGTTATTGGTATTCTATGTATACTATTAACTATTATATTAATATTTGTTTCAAATCTTAAACATACTCCCACCTGGTTAAGCGGCTGCTTAACTATTATGACATGGCAATTTACATAATTTTGCAGTAGGCCTCTTGAAGACTCCTTGAGCCGTTCGGACGTCACAAACCCTTACTAATCCATCTGACCCTGGATAGGTTTTAACTATTCGTCCAGTGACCCATCTCGATGGTGGAAGGTTAATCTCCTTAATGATGACAAGATCTCCGATAGAGAGGTTGGGTTCGACCTTGAACCATTTGGGCCGCTGTTGGAGGGAGCTTAGGTACTCGTGCTGCCAGCGCTTCCAGAAATGTTGATGCATTTGCAGCAATAGTCGCCATCGACCCTGCAGGGATGTTGCTCTTGAAGACACAGGCATTTCTGGGAGGCTAGTGAGAGGCTGCCCTATGATGAAGTGTCCTGGAGTGAGTGCATCCAAACTTGAGACGTCATCGGTGACGGGTGTGAGTGGCCTAGAATTGAGTAGGCCTTCGATTTGGACCAACAGGGTGTACATTTCTTCATATGTCAGTTTAGTGGCGCCTATTACTTTTCGCAAGTGCGTTTTTACACACTTCACACCCGCCTCCCATAGTCCGCCAAAATGAGGTGCTGATGGGGGGATAAAGTTCCAAGAAATTTCTCTGGAAGAAACAAAATGTGAGAAGGATGATTCTTTATAAAAGGATTTAACAAGGTTTTCAATTTCATTCAAGTGCCGAGCTGCACCTACAAAATTTGTCCCATTGTCACTGTATATAGTATGAGGGATACCACGCCGGGACACGAATCGCTTTAGGCAAGCTACAAACGTGTCTGACGTCATATCACCTGCTAACTCGAGATGCATTGCCCGTGTACTGAAGCATACGAAAACAACAATGTAGCCCTTTATTGAACGAGCTCCTCTGCCTCTACGCAATAAGAGTGTGAAAGGGCCAGCATAATCCACGCCGAGATTTTCAAAGGGTCTGTAAGTGCCTACTCGATGCTTTGGAAGGCATGCCATCATTTGTTGGGACGTGGCTGCTCGATGGCGTACGCATGTGAGGCATTTGTTGATATGTGCCTTGATGAGTGTCCGACAACCTAGGATCCAAAATTTCTGGCGAATTATATTCAATAGTAAGGACGTTCCAGCGTGAAGATGCGTTTCATGCAGTTGTGAAATTAACCGCTTGACAAAAATATGGTCTCTTGGAAGAATAATCGGGTGTTTAGCATCATAATGGCATGACGCATGTTCGATGCGCCCACCTAGGCGAAGGATGTGATTTTCGTCGAGAAATGGTGCTAACTTCCATAATGAGCTTGATGGAGATAGCTGTTGCTTGGCTTCCAGTGCCTGTATTTCCTTGCGAAAGACCTCACCTTGCGCCCATAGGACGCAGCCACGATTTGCGAATCTGAGATCTTCAGATGTTAACCATGGATTTCTTTCTGAGTTCTTGGGGAGTTTGCAGTGTCTTATGAATTGAAAACATCTTCCCAGGACGCGAAGGATGTGCGTCAAGGAGGATCGATCATTGAACAACGAAAGCAGTATATCGCTATCGATTCTCAGATGAAAGGCGTCTATATATCGCTCTCTTTTTTCTACGTTGGCAGCGGCTTCAGCGTCAGTTTCTGTGGCAGCATTAGAGCGACTTCCATTATTCCATTGTGTCTTTAACCACGTCGGCCCTTGCCACCATAGCTCTGAGTTAATAAGGTCTATGGCGAGAACTCCACGGGAAGCTTGATCTGCAGGATTTTCAGCTGATGTCACATGATACCATTGGTTTCGTGGCAGTACCGATTGGATGATTGATGTCCGGTTTCCTACAAAACACTTCCATTTGCGGGGAGGTGATGACAGCCAGTGTAGAACTACGGTTGAGTCAGTCCAACCAAAGCATCTTTGGGCTGGGATGTTCAAAGTTGAGCTTACGAACTTCATTAATTTTGCCAATAAGGTTGCTCCACACAATTCCAGTTTTGGTATGGACAACTGTTTGATGGGTGATACCCGAGTCTTTGCTGCCACTAAGTTGACGCGGGCCATGTCGTTCTGTGATGTCATTCTGCAATAGATGACAGCAGCATATGCGGCTTCGGAGGCATCTGAGAATCCGTGCAACTCAGGTGATGCCATTGATGAGTGTATCCATCTGGGGATGCGCAACTGCTGCAGATGAGCCAAGTCCTTTCGCATCCTTTCCCAGCTACCAGCGTGCTCTATACATATCTCATCCCAGTCATAATGTTTAAGCCATAAATGTTGGAGCAGTATTTTGAACTTGATAGTGACTGGCGCTATTAACCCCATGGGGTCAAATACCCGACTGGATTCAGATAGGATGGTTCTTTTTGTTGCAGCGACGTTTTTAGGAAGCGTGACTTCAAAGGTAAAGCAATCTATATCCGGAATCCACCTTAGTCCTAGTACTTTTAAACTTTCAGGATTGTCTTCAATTTGTAAGGAGTTTGTGCAGTGTTCACTGGCCGATATTGCTTGGAGGAAAGCCTTGGAATTTGATGCCCATTTGCGCAGGGTGAATCCTCTCAACTGAAGAAGTGTCGTGAGTTGTGAATGCATAAGCAATGCATTCTCTTCGTCGTCAGCACCTCCCAGCAGATCATCGACATAAAAATTGTCCCGTAAGGCGTCTTCTGCTAAGGGATATTGACCCTTGAATTCAATTGTCAATTGCTTCAATGAACGAGTGGCTAAAAATGGTGCAGCAGAGGTTCCATACGTCACCGTGTTCAGCCAAAAGTGCTTAACGGGCTCGGTTAGTTCGGACCTCCACAAAATCCTTTGGTAGTTCCTGTCTTCCCTGTGTACGAGAATTTGCCTATACATTTTCTCAATGTCAGCTACTATGGCAATTTTGAATGATCTAAACGACAGTAATATGGGTAGCAAGTCCCTTTGGACCTTGGGACCTATAAGTAGCTTTTGATTGAGAGATTGTCCTGTGGAGGTTGGTTGGGATCCATTGAAAACTACTCTAACCTTCGTTGTTGTGCTGGATAGTTTTATAACTGGATGGTGTGGAAGATAGGCATGTTCGCGGTTAAAAACAAGTGCAGATGGTGGAATCGGTTCTAAGTGTTGCAATGTCCTGTACTCGTCCAGGAAGTCCGAGTAAGCGCGATGAAGTTGTGAATCCCTTTGAAGTCGTTTCTCGAGAAAGTTGAAACGCGACCGAGCAATTTGAAATGAGGTACCTAGGTCGGGAGTCTCCTCCCTAAATGGTAGCCGCACCATGTAGCGATTGGTTGCTGGGTCTACCAAGTGAGTGGATGCAAATAAGGATTCGCAGAAGTCTTCCTCCTGAGTGTATTTTGTTGATTCCATTGGGATCTCTTCAATTTCCCAAAATTTGCGAAGGGTGGCATCGATGTCAGTAATGTCGACGTGTAATGAATTGAGTGTATATGTAGCGCTGTTAATATTCAGAGTTCCCATGATGATGTATCCGAAAATTGTGTTTTGTAATACCGGAAGGTTTGGTGATATATCAATACGCCCATCTTGCAAAATTTCGTTAAACTGATCAGCACCCAAGATAATGTCAATCTTCCTTGATTCATTAAATTGTGGATCCGCTAAGTTGTATTTATGTAGTGATTCCAAGGCCTTGATGTGAAAAGTCCTTGAAGGTTGTGGTGCTGAGAGTTTGCCGAGGATGTAGGCTTGTACTTGCAGTTTATGGTTTGATGAGAATCGAGAAATTGTTGTCAAGGATACCATACCCCTTGTAACGGCCATTGGTGATGATGATAGGCCGCGAACAGTTATTCTTGCCTTGTTTCTGCGTAATTGCAGCCTTTGGACACATTCTTCCGATATAAACGATGCTTGTGAGCCGGAGTCCAGCAGTGCTCGACATGAGTGAAGAGTTCCATATTCATCGGAAATATTGATTATCGCTGTTGGAAGAATGGTTAATTTGGTTTGATTTTCATTGAAAAGTGTATAAGTGTTAATGTGCGGTTGCCTTCCAGGCGTGCTCTGGCAAGGGTCGGAAATCGATTTGGTGAATTCGTCCGTGAAGTTCGCCGTTTGTGAATGAAGAGTTGAAGGGTCCAGTTCTTGGGTTGTTGCTGGTTGGTTGAGTATGGGACCCTTCGCATTGTGTAAACTTGAGTGGTGTAGTTGCTGACAATGATGACATCGAAATTTCGATTTGCATTTCTGAGCGGTGTGTCCCGAGGACAAACAATTAAAGCATAGTGAGTGTTTACTGATAAATGCCCTCCTTGTTGCAACATCCAGAGTCTTATATTTCGGACACTTGAAGAGTTGATGATTTTGAGAACATTTCATGCATTTTTGAGAAGTGTCTAAGTGTAGATTGCGTATTGGATTGGTTGCAGGTTGTCGTTTCACGCCTGCATCAAAAGTTTCTAATGCATCGCATCTTTTATTCAGAAACTCAATAAAAGCATCAATTGACGGGAATTCTTGTTCAGCAGTCTCTTCCGCCCATGCCTTGCGAGTATCAGGATCAGTTTTGCCCAACATGATGTGAATGATCCAAGGGTCTCGGCCTGATGCTTCCCTCCCCAACACTTTGATGGCACGTATGATCTGGTCGGACGTATCAGCTAATCTTCGTAAGCAAGGCGTGGAGGGTTGACTCAAAGGAGACTGTGCCATGAATGACTTAATATATGCGGACACAATTTGCCTTTTCTTATCATAACGTTTGATCAACTTGGACCATGCTTCCATATAGTTAGCCTCCGTTATCGTAAGGTGTTTCACCAAGGCTGCAGCTTCACCCTTCAACAAACCTTTGAGGTATTGCAGTTTATGAACAGCCGACATGTTTTCCTTTCTATCAACAGAAGTTAGGAAGAGATCCTTGAAAGAAGGCCAATCCTTATAATCTCCGCTAAAGGCGGGGATGTCAACTCGTGGTAGCTTAACGTCTGTTGACTGCGCAGGTACTGAAAAGGTGTCAAAGAGCGCTCGTTGTTGTTCAGCAATTCTTGATATAGTGACGTTAAGCTGATCATTTGAAGTTGAATCTCGCTCAGTAGTGCTCAATCGGCTTAAATGCCGGCGTAGTGCAGCCCTGGTTTCAAGGTACTTATCTTCAAATGTACTGTACTCGGATTCGACGACATTCATGACTAATTTGTCATCTACTGCTCGAAACTCTCTTTGAATTTCTTCAAGCCTTTCCATTCTTGTTTGAATATCTTCAATTGTTTTGTCACCTGGAATGTTGTCAGAAAAGTTTTTTAATTTTGTCAAGGAGCCCTTGATGCGACCACGTTCAACCTTTAATAAATTAACATCTGCCATGTCGGTCTCAAACTGTAACTGTTGGGTAGCTTACGAAGATAAATAATGGGTTGCTTACGAATAATTAGAAAGGTTGAATTCACTAGCAATTGAATATATTGTGTTGATTTAATAACAAAAATGTTTTGTAATGATTTAATAACAATGCTACCAATATATGCTGCAATCACCACTATGGAATGATTAAAAGTGGAAATGCTAGTTCAAGAAAATTTCAACAACAATTTGCAAAAAATTTTGTTAATAAAATTCAATTTGAAATTGTTAATTATATAGGAAATATTTATCATAAATTTGCAAGTGATTATTTAACTTTATTTGAGATTTCAATATAAATCTAAAAAAATTAAAACCACATGAATTAATTTGCAGGTTACGGTATTCTCTAGTCTATTGTCTATTGTTTCACACTAGCACGTTATCAATTGTTCGACCGCCATGCGTCCCTGCCGTTAGTTAATAAATTGCGAAAAATCCGATATAAAATATGAATGTTCACTGGTTTTAAATGTTTTGAATTTGTGTTACCTTTACTGCACAATTAGGTGCACATTTTAGGTGCAATTATACTTTTAACAATTAGCAATTACGGCTTCTTCAATATTTTAATTTTGGCCCTCGTGGCGTAGCATGAAGATGATATGGACAAAGATATGCAGTGGTCTTTAAAATACAGTTTCTGTTTTTTTTGCGTTGAATTTTATTTATTATGATAAGTAATTAACTTAAGATGTACTTAGCTTATTTATTATCCATTCCTTTTGATGTGGTGTTAAAGCACACGTGCAAAGTCCCGCAATATGATATCACTGTCACTAATTCCCGGGTTTCGGCACCAAAATGTTTTGTATTTATAAATAATAATGTTGGCTATTTTAATTGAAACTTATAACGCTCCTTTTTTGAGTAACTCATTAACATATTTATTCTACTATAACTACATGAAATTACAAAGTCCGCTCTAGCGACTACACAACTCTACGTTCAACACTACAACTAACGCTAGAAAAAATTGGCTAGCGAGAGTTCTTCTAATTCTACTTCTACTTGATTCCGGTTGTTCCTTTTTATTGTTTCATTTTAATTCATTCCGGATATTTCTTCTATTACAATAATTAGTTAAGACAGTTTTGTTTATGATCTAATACTGAGTTTACAAAATGTTATTGGTATTCTATGTATACTATTAACTATTATATTAATATTTGTTTCAAATCTTAAACATATTATGTATTATGTATTATGTATTATGTATTATGTATTATGTATTATGTATTATGTATTATGTATTATGTATTATGTATTATGTATTATGTATTATGTATTATGTATTATGTATTATGTATTATGTATTATGTATTATGTATTATGTATTATGTATTATGTATTATGTATTATGTATTATGTATTATGTATTATGTATTATGTATTATGTATTATGTATTATGTATTATGTATTATGTATTATGTATTATGTATTATGTATTATGTATTATGTATTATGTATTATGTATTATGTATTATGTATTATGTATTATGTATTATGTATTATGTATTATGTATTATGTATTATGTATTATGTATTATGTATTATGTATTATGTATTATGTATTATGTATTATGTATTATGTATTATGTATTATGTATTATGTATTATGTATTATGTATTATGTATTATGTATTATGTATTATGTATTATGTATTATGTATTATGTATTATGTATTATGTATTATGTATTATGTATTATGTATTATGTATTATGTATTATGTATTATGTATTATGTATTATGTATTATGTATTATGTATTATGTATTATGTATTATGTATTATGTATTATGTATTATGTATTATGTATTATGTATTATGTATTATGTATTATGTATTATGTATTATGTATTATGTATTATGTATTATGTATTATGTATTATGTATTATGTATTATGTATTATGTATTATGTATTATGTATTATGTATTATGTATTATGTATTATGTATTATGTATTATGTATTATGTATTATGTATTATGTATTATGTATTATGTATTATGTATTATGTATTATGTATTATGTATTATGTATTATGTATTATGTATTATGTATTATGTATTATGTATTATGTATTATGTATTATGTATTATGTATTATGTATTATGTATTATGTATTATGTATTATGTATTATGTATTATGTATTATGTATTATGTATTATGTATTATGTATTATGTATTATGTATTATGTATTATGTATTATGTATTATGTATTATGTATTATGTATTATGTATTATGTATTATGTATTATGTATTATGTATTATGTATTATGTATTATGTATTATGTATTATGTATTATGTATTATGTATTATGTATTATGTATTATGTATTATGTATTATGTATTATGTATTATGTATTATGTATTATGTATTATGTATTATGTATTATGTATTATGTATTATGTATTATGTATTATGTATTATGTATTATGTATTATGTATTATGTATTATGTATTATGTATTATGTATTATGTATTATGTATTATGTATTATGTATTATGTATTATGTATTATGTATTATGTATTATGTATTATGTATTATGTATTATGTATTATGTATTATGTATTATGTATTATGTATTATGTATTATGTATTATGTATTATGTATTATGTATTATGTATTATGTATTATGTATTATGTATTATGTATTATGTATTATGTATTATGTATTATGTATTATGTATTATGTATTATGTATTATGTATTATGTATTATGTATTATGTATTATGTATTATGTATTATGTATTATGTATTATGTATTATGTATTATGTATTATGTATTATGTATTATGTATTATGTATTATGTATTATGTATTATGTATTATGTATTATGTATTATGTATTATGTATTATGTATTATGTATTATGTATTATGTATTATGTATTATGTATTATGTATTATGTATTATGTATTATGTATTATGTATTATGTATTATGTATTATGTATTATGTATTATGTATTATGTATTATGTATTATGTATTATGTATTATGTATTATGTATTATGTATTATGTATTATGTATTATGTATTATGTATTATGTATTATGTATTATGTATTATGTATTATGTATTATGTATTATGTATTATGTATTATGTATTATGTATTATGTATTATGTATTATGTATTATGTATTATGTATTATGTATTATGTATTATGTATTATGTATTATGTATTATGTATTATGTATTATGTATTATGTATTATGTATTATGTATTATGTATTATGTATTATGTATTATGTATTATGTATTATGTATTATGTATTATGTATTATGTATTATGTATTATGTATTATGTATTATGTATTATGTATTATGTATTATGTATTATGTATTATGTATTATGTATTATGTATTATGTATTATGTATTATGTATTATGTATTATGTATTATGTATTATGTATTATGTATTATGTATTATGTATTATGTATTATGTATTATGTATTATGTATTATGTATTATGTATTATGTATTATGTATTATGTATTATGTATTATGTATTATGTATTATGTATTATGTATTATGTATTATGTATTATGTATTATGTATTATGTATTATGTATTATGTATTATGTATTATGTATTATGTATTATGTATTATGTATTATGTATTATGTATTATGTATTATGTATTATGTATTATGTATTATGTATTATGTATTATGTATTATGTATTATGTATTATGTATTATGTATTATGTATTATGTATTATGTATTATGTATTATGTATTATGTATTATGTATTATGTATTATGTATTATGTATTATGTATTATGTATTATGTATTATGTATTATGTATTATGTATTATGTATTATGTATTATGTATTATGTATTATGTATTATGTATTATGTATTATGTATTATGTATTATGTATTATGTATTATGTATTATGTATTATGTATTATGTATTATGTATTATGTATTATGTATTATGTATTATGTATTATGTATTATGTATTATGTATTATGTATTATGTATTATGTATTATGTATTATGTATTATGTATTATGTATTATGTATTATGTATTATGTATTATGTATTATGTATTATGTATTATGTATTATGTATTATGTATTATGTATTATGTATTATGTATTATGTATTATGTATTATGTATTATGTATTATGTATTATGTATTATGTATTATGTATTATGTATTATGTATTATGTATTATGTATTATGTATTATGTATTATGTATTATGTATTATGTATTATGTATTATGTATTATGTATTATGTATTATGTATTATGTATTATGTATTATGTATTATGTATTATGTATTATGTATTATGTATTATGTATTATGTATTATGTATTATGTATTATGTATTATGTATTATGTATTATGTATTATGTATTATGTATTATGTATTATGTATTATGTATTATGTATTATGTATTATGTATTATGTATTATGTATTATGTATTATGTATTATGTATTATGTATTATGTATTATGTATTATGTATTATGTATTATGTATTATGTATTATGTATTATGTATTATGTATTATGTATTATGTATTATGTATTATGTATTATGTATTATGTATTATGTATTATGTATTATGTATTATGTATTATGTATTATGTATTATGTATTATGTATTATGTATTATGTATTATGTATTATGTATTATGTATTATGTATTATGTATTATGTATTATGTATTATGTATTATGTATTATGTATTATGTATTATGTATTATGTATTATGTATTATGTATTATGTATTATGTATTATGTATTATGTATTATGTATTATGTATTATGTATTATGTATTATGTATTATGTATTATGTATTATGTATTATGTATTATGTATTATGTATTATGTATTATGTATTATGTATTATGTATTATGTATTATGTATTATGTATTATGTATTATGTATTATGTATTATGTATTATGTATTATGTATTATGTATTATGTATTATGTATTATGTATTATGTATTATGTATTATGTATTATGTATTATGTATTATGTATTATGTATTATGTATTATGTATTATGTATTATGTATTATGTATTATGTATTATGTATTATGTATTATGTATTATGTATTATGTATTATGTATTATGTATTATGTATTATGTATTATGTATTATGTATTATGTATTATGTATTATGTATTATGTATTATGTATTATGTATTATGTATTATGTATTATGTATTATGTATTATGTATTATGTATTATGTATTATGTATTATGTATTATGTATTATGTATTATGTATTATGTATTATGTATTATGTATTATGTATTATGTATTATGTATTATGTATTATGTATTATGTATTATGTATTATGTATTATGTATTATGTATTATGTATTATGTATTATGTATTATGTATTATGTATTATGTATTATGTATTATGTATTATGTATTATGTATTATGTATTATGTATTATGTATTATGTATTATGTATTATGTATTATGTATTATGTATTATGTATTATGTATTATGTATTATGTATTATGTATTATGTATTATGTATTATGTATTATGTATTATGTCTTATTTATTATGTATTATGTATTATGTATTATGTATTATGTATTATGTATTATGTATTATGTATTATGTATTATGTATTATGTATTATGTATTATGTATTATGTATTATGTATTATGTATTATGTATTATGTATTATGTATTATGTATTATGTATTATGTATTATGTATTATGTATTATGTATTATGTATTATGTATTATGTATTATGTATTATGTATTATGTATTATGTATTATGTATTATGTATTATGTATTATGTATTATGTATTATGTATTATGTATTATGTATTATGTATTATGTATTATGTATTATGTATTATGTATTATGTATTATGTATTATGTATTATGTATTATGTATTATGTATTATGTATTATGTATTATGTATTATGTATTATGTATTATGTATTATGTATTATGTATTATGTATTATGTATTATGTATTATGTATTATGTATTATGTATTATGTATTATGTATTATGTATTATGTATTATGTATTATGTATTATGTATTATGTATTATGTATTATGTATTATGTATTATGTATTATGTATTATGTATTATGTATTATGTATTATGTATTATGTATTATGTATTATGTATTATGTATTATGTATTATGTATTATGTATTATGTATTATGTATTATGTATTATGTATTATGTATTATGTATTATGTATTATGTATTATGTATTATGTATTATGTATTATGTATTATGTATTATGTATTATGTATTATGTATTATGTATTATGTATTATGTATTATGTATTATGTATTATGTATTATGTATTATGTATTATGTATTATGTATTATGTATTATGTATTATGTATTATGTATTATGTATTATGTATTATGTATTATGTATTATGTATTATGTATTATGTATTATGTATTATGTATTATGTATTATGTATTATGTATTATGTATTATGTATTATGTATTATGTATTATGTATTATGTATTATGTATTATGTATTATGTATTATGTATTATGTATTATGTATTATGTATTATGTATTATGTATTATGTATTATGTATTATGTATTATGTATTATGTATTATGTATTATGTATTATGTATTATGTATTATGTATTATGTATTATGTATTATGTATTATGTATTATGTATTATGTATTATGTATTATGTATTATGTATTATGTATTATGTATTATGTATTATGTATTATGTATTATGTATTATGTATTATGTATTATGTATTATGTATTATGTATTATGTATTATGTATTATGTATTATGTATTATGTATTATGTATTATGTATTATGTATTATGTATTATGTATTATGTATTATGTATTATGTATTATGTATTATGTATTATGTATTATGTATTATGTATTATGTATTATGTATTATGTATTATGTATTATGTATTATGTATTATGTATTATGTATTATGTATTATGTATTATGTATTATGTATTATGTATTATGTATTATGTATTATGTATTATGTATTATGTATTATGTATTATGTATTATGTATTATGTATTATGTATTATGTATTATGTATTATGTATTATGTATTATGTATTATGTATTATGTATTATGTATTATGTATTATGTATTATGTATTATGTATTATGTATTATGTATTATGTATTATGTATTATGTATTATGTATTATGTATTATGTATTATGTATTATGTATTATGTATTATGTATTATGTATTATGTATTATGTATTATGTATTATGTATTATGTATTATGTATTATGTATTATGTATTATGTATTATGTATTATGTATTATGTATTATGTATTATGTATTATGTATTATGTATTATGTATTATGTATTATGTATTATGTATTATGTATTATGTATTATGTATTATGTATTATGTATTATGTATTATGTATTATGTATTATGTATTATGTATTATGTATTATGTATTATGTATTATGTATTATGTATTATGTATTATGTATTATGTATTATGTATTATGTATTATGTATTATGTATTATGTATTATGTATTATGTATTATGTATTATGTATTATGTATTATGTATTATGTATTATGTATTATGTATTATGTATTATGTATTATGTATTATGTATTATGTATTATGTATTATGTATTATGTATTATGTATTATGTATTATGTATTATGTATTATGTATTATGTATTATGTATTATGTATTATGTATTATGTATTATGTATTATGTATTATGTATTATGTATTATGTATTATGTATTATGTATTATGTATTATGTATTATGTATTATGTATTATGTATTATGTATTATGTATTATGTATTATGTATTATGTATTATGTATTATGTATTATGTATTATGTATTATGTATTATGTATTATGTATTATGTATTATGTATTATGTATTATGTATTATGTATTATGTATTATGTATTATGTATTATGTATTATGTATTATGTATTATGTATTATGTATTATGTATTATGTATTATGTATTATGTATTATGTATTATGTATTATGTATTATGTATTATGTATTATGTATTATGTATTATGTATTATGTATTATGTATTATGTATTATGTATTATGTATTATGTATTATGTATTATGTATTATGTATTATGTATTATGTATTATGTATTATGTATTATGTATTATGTATTATGTATTATGTATTATGTATTATGTATTATGTATTATGTATTATGTATTATGTATTATGTATTATGTATTATGTATTATGTATTATGTATTATGTATTATGTATTATGTATTATGTATTATGTATTATGTATTATGTATTATGTATTATGTATTATGTATTATGTATTATGTATTATGTATTATGTATTATGTATTATGTATTATGTATTATGTATTATGTATTATGTATTATGTATTATGTATTATGTATTATGTATTATGTATTATGTATTATGTATTATGTATTATGTATTATGTATTATGTATTATGTATTATGTATTATGTATTATGTATTATGTATTATGTATTATGTATTATGTATTATGTATTATGTATTATGTATTATGTATTATGTATTATGTATTATGTATTATGTATTATGTATTATGTATTATGTATTATGTATTATGTATTATGTATTATGTATTATGTATTATGTATTATGTATTATGTATTATGTATTATGTATTATGTATTATGTATTATGTATTATGTATTATGTATTATGTATTATGTATTATGTATTATGTATTATGTATTATGTATTATGTATTATGTATTATGTATTATGTATTATGTATTATGTATTATGTATTATGTATTATGTATTATGTATTATGTATTATGTATTATGTATTATGTATTATGTATTATGTATTATGTATTATGTATTATGTATTATGTATTATGTATTATGTATTATGTATTATGTATTATGTATTATGTATTATGTATTATGTATTATGTATTATGTATTATGTATTATGTATTATGTATTATGTATTATGTATTATGTATTATGTATTATGTATTATGTATTATGTATTATGTATTATGTATTATGTATTATGTATTATGTATTATGTATTATGTATTATGTATTATGTATTATGTATTATGTATTATGTATTATGTATTATGTATTATGTATTATGTATTATGTATTATGTATTATGTATTATGTATTATGTATTATGTATTATGTATTATGTATTATGTATTATGTATTATGTATTATGTATTATGTATTATGTATTATGTATTATGTATTATGTATTATGTATTATGTATTATGTATTATGTATTATGTATTATGTATTATGTATTATGTATTATGTATTATGTATTATGTATTATGTATTATGTATTATGTATTATGTATTATGTATTATGTATTATGTATTATGTATTATGTATTATGTATTATGTATTATGTATTATGTATTATGTATTATGTATTATGTATTATGTATTATGTATTATGTATTATGTATTATGTATTATGTATTATGTATTATGTATTATGTATTATGTATTATGTATTATGTATTATGTATTATGTATTATGTATTATGTATTATGTATTATGTATTATGTATTATGTATTATGTATTATGTATTATGTATTATGTATTATGTATTATGTATTATGTATTATGTATTATGTATTATGTATTATGTATTATGTATTATGTATTATGTATTATGTATTATGTATTATGTATTATGTATTATGTATTATGTATTATGTATTATGTATTATGTATTATGTATTATGTATTATGTATTATGTATTATGTATTATGTATTATGTATTATGTATTATGTATTATGTATTATGTATTATGTATTATGTATTATGTATTATGTATTATGTATTATGTATTATGTATTATGTATTATGTATTATGTATTATGTATTATGTATTATGTATTATGTATTATGTATTATGTATTATGTATTATGTATTATGTATTATGTATTATGTATTATGTATTATGTATTATGTATTATGTATTATGTATTATGTATTATGTATTATGTATTATGTATTATGTATTATGTATTATGTATTATGTATTATGTATTATGTATTATGTATTATGTATTATGTATTATGTATTATGTATTATGTATTATGTATTATGTATTATGTATTATGTATTATGTATTATGTATTATGTATTATGTATTATGTATTATGTATTATGTATTATGTATTATGTATTATGTATTATGTATTATGTATTATGTATTATGTATTATGTATTATGTATTATGTATTATGTATTATGTATTATGTATTATGTATTATGTATTATGTATTATGTATTATGTATTATGTATTATGTATTATGTATTATGTATTATGTATTATGTATTATGTATTATGTATTATGTATTATGTATTATGTATTATGTATTATGTATTATGTATTATGTATTATGTATTATGTATTATGTATTATGTATTATGTATTATGTATTATGTATTATGTATTATGTATTATGTATTATGTATTATGTATTATGTATTATGTATTATGTATTATGTATTATGTATTATGTATTATGTATTATGTATTATGTATTATGTATTATGTATTATGTATTATGTATTATGTATTATGTATTATGTATTATGTATTATGTATTATGTATTATGTATTATGTATTATGTATTATGTATTATGTATTATGTATTATGTATTATGTATTATGTATTATGTATTATGTATTATGTATTATGTATTATGTATTATGTATTATGTATTATGTATTATGTATTATGTATTATGTATTATGTATTATGTATTATGTATTATGTATTATGTATTATGTATTATGTATTATGTATTATGTATTATGTATTATGTATTATGTATTATGTATTATGTATTATGTATTATGTATTATGTATTATGTATTATGTATTATGTATTATGTATTATGTATTATGTATTATGTATTATGTATTATGTATTATGTATTATGTATTATGTATTATGTATTATGTATTATGTATTATGTATTATGTATTATGTATTATGTATTATGTATTATGTATTATGTATTATGTATTATGTATTATGTATTATGTATTATGTATTATGTATTATGTATTATGTATTATGTATTATGTATTATGTATTATGTATTATGTATTATGTATTATGTATTATGTATTATGTATTATGTATTATGTATTATGTATTATGTATTATGTATTATGTATTATGTATTATGTATTATGTATTATGTATTATGTATTATGTATTATGTATTATGTATTATGTATTATGTATTATGTATTATGTATTATGTATTATGTATTATGTATTATGTATTATGTATTATGTATTATGTATTATGTATTATGTATTATGTATTATGTATTATGTATTATGTATTATGTATTATGTATTATGTATTATGTATTATGTATTATGTATTATGTATTATGTATTATGTATTATGTATTATGTATTATGTATTATGTATTATGTATTATGTATTATGTATTATGTATTATGTATTATGTATTATGTATTATGTATTATGTATTATGTATTATGTATTATGTATTATGTATTATGTATTATGTATTATGTATTATGTATTATGTATTATGTATTATGTATTATGTATTATGTATTATGTATTATGTATTATGTATTATGTATTATGTATTATGTATTATGTATTATGTATTATGTATTATGTATTATGTATTATGTATTATGTATTATGTATTATGTATTATGTATTATGTATTATGTATTATGTATTATGTATTATGTATTATGTATTATGTATTATGTATTATGTATTATGTATTATGTATTATGTATTATGTATTATGTATTATGTATTATGTATTATGTATTATGTATTATGTATTATGTATTATGTATTATGTATTATGTATTATGTATTATGTATTATGTATTATGTATTATGTATTATGTATTATGTATTATGTATTATGTATTATGTATTATGTATTATGTATTATGTATTATGTATTATGTATTATGTATTATGTATTATGTATTATGTATTATGTATTATGTATTATGTATTATGTATTATGTATTATGTATTATGTATTATGTATTATGTATTATGTATTATGTATTATGTATTATGTATTATGTATTATGTATTATGTATTATGTATTATGTATTATGTATTATGTATTATGTATTATGTATTATGTATTATGTATTATGTATTATGTATTATGTATTATGTATTATGTATTATGTATTATGTATTATGTATTATGTATTATGTATTATGTATTATGTATTATGTATTATGTATTATGTATTATGTATTATGTATTATGTATTATGTATTATGTATTATGTATTATGTATTATGTATTATGTATTATGTATTATGTATTATGTATTATGTATTATGTATTATGTATTATGTATTATGTATTATGTATTATGTATTATGTATTATGTATTATGTATTATGTATTATGTATTATGTATTATGTATTATGTATTATGTATTATGTATTATGTATTATGTATTATGTATTATGTATTATGTATTATGTATTATGTATTATGTATTATGTATTATGTATTATGTATTATGTATTATGTATTATGTATTATGTATTATGTATTATGTATTATGTATTATGTATTATGTATTATGTATTATGTATTATGTATTATGTATTATGTATTATGTATTATGTATTATGTATTATGTATTATGTATTATGTATTATGTATTATGTATTATGTATTATGTATTATGTATTATGTATTATGTATTATGTATTATGTATTATGTATTATGTATTATGTATTATGTATTATGTATTATGTATTATGTATTATGTATTATGTATTATGTATTATGTATTATGTATTATGTATTATGTATTATGTATTATGTATTATGTATTATGTATTATGTATTATGTATTATGTATTATGTATTATGTATTATGTATTATGTATTATGTATTATGTATTATGTATTATGTATTATGTATTATGTATTATGTATTATGTATTATGTATTATGTATTATGTATTATGTATTATGTATTATGTATTATGTATTATGTATTATGTATTATGTATTATGTATTATGTATTATGTATTATGTATTATGTATTATGTATTATGTATTATGTATTATGTATTATGTATTATGTATTATGTATTATGTATTATGTATTATGTATTATGTATTATGTATTATGTATTATGTATTATGTATTATGTATTATGTATTATGTATTATGTATTATGTATTATGTATTATGTATTATGTATTATGTATTATGTATTATGTATTATGTATTATGTATTATGTATTATGTATTATGTATTATGTATTATGTATTATGTATTATGTATTATGTATTATGTATTATGTATTATGTATTATGTATTATGTATTATGTATTATGTATTATGTATTATGTATTATGTATTATGTATTATGTATTATGTATTATGTATTATGTATTATGTATTATGTATTATGTATTATGTATTATGTATTATGTATTATGTATTATGTATTATGTATTATGTATTATGTATTATGTATTATGTATTATGTATTATGTATTATGTATTATGTATTATGTATTATGTATTATGTATTATGTATTATGTATTATGTATTATGTATTATGTATTATGTATTATGTATTATGTATTATGTATTATGTATTATGTATTATGTATTATGTATTATGTATTATGTATTATGTATTATGTATTATGTATTATGTATTATGTATTATGTATTATGTATTATGTATTATGTATTATGTATTATGTATTATGTATTATGTATTATGTATTATGTATTATGTATTATGTATTATGTATTATGTATTATGTATTATGTATTATGTATTATGTATTATGTATTATGTATTATGTATTATGTATTATGTATTATGTATTATGTATTATGTATTATGTATTATGTATTATGTATTATGTATTATGTATTATGTATTATGTATTATGTATTATGTATTATGTATTATGTATTATGTATTATGTATTATGTATTATGTATTATGTATTATGTATTATGTATTATGTATTATGTATTATGTATTATGTATTATGTATTATGTATTATGTATTATGTATTATGTATTATGTATTATGTATTATGTATTATGTATTATGTATTATGTATTATGTATTATGTATTATGTATTATGTATTATGTATTATGTATTATGTATTATGTATTATGTATTATGTATTATGTATTATGTATTATGTATTATGTATTATGTATTATGTATTATGTATTATGTATTATGTATTATGTATTATGTATTATGTATTATGTATTATGTATTATGTATTATGTATTATGTATTATGTATTATGTATTATGTATTATGTATTATGTATTATGTATTATGTATTATGTATTATGTATTATGTATTATGTATTATGTATTATGTATTATGTATTATGTATTATGTATTATGTATTATGTATTATGTATTATGTATTATGTATTATGTATTATGTATTATGTATTATGTATTATGTATTATGTATTATGTATTATGTATTATGTATTATGTATTATGTATTATGTATTATGTATTATGTATTATGTATTATGTATTATGTATTATGTATTATGTATTATGTATTATGTATTATGTATTATGTATTATGTATTATGTATTATGTATTATGTATTATGTATTATGTATTATGTATTATGTATTATGTATTATGTATTATGTATTATGTATTATGTATTATGTATTATGTATTATGTATTATGTATTATGTATTATGTATTATGTATTATGTATTATGTATTATGTATTATGTATTATGTATTATGTATTATGTATTATGTATTATGTATTATGTATTATGTATTATGTATTATGTATTATGTATTATGTATTATGTATTATGTATTATGTATTATGTATTATGTATTATGTATTATGTATTATGTATTATGTATTATGTATTATGTATTATGTATTATGTATTATGTATTATGTATTATGTATTATGTATTATGTATTATGTATTATGTATTATGTATTATGTATTATGTATTATGTATTATGTATTATGTATTATGTATTATGTATTATGTATTATGTATTATGTATTATGTATTATGTATTATGTATTATGTATTATGTATTATGTATTATGTATTATGTATTATGTATTATGTATTATGTATTATGTATTATGTATTATGTATTATGTATTATGTATTATGTATTATGTATTATGTATTATGTATTATGTATTATGTATTATGTATTATGTATTATGTATTATGTATTATGTATTATGTATTATGTATTATGTATTATGTATTATGTATTATGTATTATGTATTATGTATTATGTATTATGTATTATGTATTATGTATTATGTATTATGTATTATGTATTATGTATTATGTATTATGTATTATGTATTATGTATTATGTATTATGTATTATGTATTATGTATTATGTATTATGTATTATGTATTATGTATTATGTATTATGTATTATGTATTATGTATTATGTATTATGTATTATGTATTATGTATTATGTATTATGTATTATGTATTATGTATTATGTATTATGTATTATGTATTATGTATTATGTATTATGTATTATGTATTATGTATTATGTATTATGTATTATGTATTATGTATTATGTATTATGTATTATGTATTATGTATTATGTATTATGTATTATGTATTATGTATTATGTATTATGTATTATGTATTATGTATTATGTATTATGTATTATGTATTATGTATTATGTATTATGTATTATGTATTATGTATTATGTATTATGTATTATGTATTATGTATTATGTATTATGTATTATGTATTATGTATTATGTATTATGTATTATGTATTATGTATTATGTATTATGTATTATGTATTATGTATTATGTATTATGTATTATGTATTATGTATTATGTATTATGTATTATGTATTATGTATTATGTATTATGTATTATGTATTATGTATTATGTATTATGTATTATGTATTATGTATTATGTATTATGTATTATGTATTATGTATTATGTATTATGTATTATGTATTATGTATTATGTATTATGTATTATGTATTATGTATTATGTATTATGTATTATGTATTATGTATTATGTATTATGTATTATGTATTATGTATTATGTATTATGTATTATGTATTATGTATTATGTATTATGTATTATGTATTATGTATTATGTATTATGTATTATGTATTATGTATTATGTATTATGTATTATGTATTATGTATTATGTATTATGTATTATGTATTATGTATTATGTATTATGTATTATGTATTATGTATTATGTATTATGTATTATGTATTATGTATTATGTATTATGTATTATGTATTATGTATTATGTATTATGTATTATGTATTATGTATTATGTATTATGTATTATGTATTATGTATTATGTATTATGTATTATGTATTATGTATTATGTATTATGTATTATGTATTATGTATTATGTATTATGT
Organism: Thereva nobilitata; assembly: GCA_963855945.1. Classification (NCBI taxonomy): domain Eukaryota; kingdom Metazoa; phylum Arthropoda; class Insecta; order Diptera; family Therevidae; genus Thereva; species Thereva nobilitata. Next base: position 112,634,865 of record OY979694.1, read on the forward strand.
ATTATGTATTATGTATTATGTATTATGTATTATGTATTATGTATTATGTATTATGTATTATGTATTATGTATTATGTATTATGTATTATGTATTATGTATTATGTATTATGTATTATGTATTATGTATTATGTATTATGTATTATGTATTATGTATTATGTATTATGTATTATGTATTATGTATTATGTATTATGTATTATGTATTATGTATTATGTATTATGTATTATGTATTATGTATTATGTATTATGTATTATGTATTATGTATTATGTATTATGTATTATGTATTATGTATTATGTATTATGTATTATGTATTATGTATTATGTATTATGTATTATGTATTATGTATTATGTATTATGTATTATGTATTATGTATTATGTATTATGTATTATGTATTATGTATTATGTATTATGTATTATGTATTATGTATTATGTATTATGTATTATGTATTATGTATTATGTATTATGTATTATGTATTATGTATTATGTATTATGTATTATGTATTATGTATTATGTATTATGTATTATGTATTATGTATTATGTATTATGTATTATGTATTATGTATTATGTATTATGTATTATGTATTATGTATTATGTATTATGTATTATGTATTATGTATTATGTATTATGTATTATGTATTATGTATTATGTATTATGTATTATGTATTATGTATTATGTATTATGTATTATGTATTATGTATTATGTATTATGTATTATGTATTATGTATTATGTATTATGTATTATGTATTATGTATTATGTATTATGTATTATGTATTATGTATTATGTATTATGTATTATGTATTATGTATTATGTATTATGTATTATGTATTATGTATTATGTATTATGTATTATGTATTATGTATTATGTATTATGTATTATGTATTATGTATTATGTATTATGTATTATGTATTATGTATTATGTATTATGTATTATGTATTATGTATTATGTATTATGTATTATGTATTATGTATTATGTATTATGTATTATGTATTATGTATTATGTATTATGTATTATGTATTATGTATTATGTATTATGTATTATGTATTATGTATTATGTATTATGTATTATGTATTATGTATTATGTATTATGTATTATGTATTATGTATTATGTATTATGTATTATGTATTATGTATTATGTATTATGTATTATGTATTATGTATTATGTATTATGTATTATGTATTATGTATTATGTATTATGTATTATGTATTATGTATTATGTATTATGTATTATGTATTATGTATTATGTATTATGTATTATGTATTATGTATTATGTATTATGTATTATGTATTATGTATTATGTATTATGTATTATGTATTATGTATTATGTATTATGTATTATGTATTATGTATTATGTATTATGTATTATGTATTATGTATTATGTATTATGTATTATGTATTATGTATTATGTATTATGTATTATGTATTATGTATTATGTATTATGTATTATGTATTATGTATTATGTATTATGTATTATGTATTATGTATTATGTATTATGTATTATGTATTATGTATTATGTATTATGTATTATGTATTATGTATTATGTATTATGTATTATGTATTATGTATTATGTATTATGTATTATGTATTATGTATTATGTATTATGTATTATGTATTATGTATTATGTATTATGTATTATGTATTATGTATTATGTATTATGTATTATGTATTATGTATTATGTATTATGTATTATGTATTATGTATTATGTATTATGTATTATGTATTATGTATTATGTATTATGTATTATGTATTATGTATTATGTATTATGTATTATGTATTATGTATTATGTATTATGTATTATGTATTATGTATTATGTATTATGTATTATGTATTATGTATTATGTATTATGTATTATGTATTATGTATTATGTATTATGTATTATGTATTATGTATTATGTATTATGTATTATGTATTATGTATTATGTATTATGTATTATGTATTATGTATTATGTATTATGTATTATGTATTATGTATTATGTATTATGTATTATGTATTATGTATTATGTATTATGTATTATGTATTATGTATTATGTATTATGTATTATGTATTATGTATTATGTATTATGTATTATGTATTATGTATTATGTATTATGTATTATGTATTATGTATTATGTATTATGTATTATGTATTATGTATTATGTATTATGTATTATGTATTATGTATTATGTATTATGTATTATGTATTATGTATTATGTATTATGTATTATGTATTATGTATTATGTATTATGTATTATGTATTATGTATTATGTATTATGTATTATGTATTATGTATTATGTATTATGTATTATGTATTATGTATTATGTATTATGTATTATGTATTATGTATTATGTATTATGTATTATGTATTATGTATTATGTATTATGTATTATGTATTATGTATTATGTATTATGTATTATGTATTATGTATTATGTATTATGTATTATGTATTATGTATTATGTATTATGTATTATGTATTATGTATTATGTATTATGTATTATGTATTATGTATTATGTATTATGTATTATGTATTATGTATTATGTATTATGTATTATGTATTATGTATTATGTATTATGTATTATGTATTATGTATTATGTATTATGTATTATGTATTATGTATTATGTATTATGTATTATGTATTATGTATTATGTATTATGTATTATGTATTATGTATTATGTATTATGTATTATGTATTATGTATTATGTATTATGTATTATGTATTATGTATTATGTATTATGTATTATGTATTATGTATTATGTATTATGTATTATGTATTATGTATTATGTATTATGTATTATGTATTATGTATTATGTATTATGTATTATGTATTATGTATTATGTATTATGTATTATGTATTATGTATTATGTATTATGTATTATGTATTATGTATTATGTATTATGTATTATGTATTATGTATTATGTATTATGTATTATGTATTATGTATTATGTATTATGTATTATGTATTATGTATTATGTATTATGTATTATGTATTATGTATTATGTATTATGTATTATGTATTATGTATTATGTATTATGTATTATGTATTATGTATTATGTATTATGTATTATGTATTATGTATTATGTATTATGTATTATGTATTATGTATTATGTATTATGTATTATGTATTATGTATTATGTATTATGTATTATGTATTATGTATTATGTATTATGTATTATGTATTATGTATTATGTATTATGTATTATGTATTATGTATTATGTATTATGTATTATGTATTATGTATTATGTATTATGTATTATGTATTATGTATTATGTATTATGTATTATGTATTATGTATTATGTATTATGTATTATGTATTATGTATTATGTATTATGTATTATGTATTATGTATTATGTATTATGTATTATGTATTATGTATTATGTATTATGTATTATGTATTATGTATTATGTATTATGTATTATGTATTATGTATTATGTATTATGTATTATGTATTATGTATTATGTATTATGTATTATGTATTATGTATTATGTATTATGTATTATGTATTATGTATTATGTATTATGTATTATGTATTATGTATTATGTATTATGTATTATGTATTATGTATTATGTATTATGTATTATGTATTATGTATTATGTATTATGTATTATGTATTATGTATTATGTATTATGTATTATGTATTATGTATTATGTATTATGTATTATGTATTATGTATTATGTATTATGTATTATGTATTATGTATTATGTATTATGTATTATGTATTATGTATTATGTATTATGTATTATGTATTTTTTTTTTTTTTTTTTTTTTTTTTGCGAGGGGTGGTGAGAATCTTCATAGACACCGCTGAGGGTCCGGCCTCAGACGGTAGTGTCAGATTTTTACTGACTAAACTCACCACCCCTTTCGGTGACGTTTGGTCCCGCCCGGCACCGCCGCGAGGCATTACTTCGGGCGGGCGTCACCAACATGACCCTTTCGCGTCCCTCTGATCACGGGCAAGAAGATGCCAGGGCTCCGTGGAGACGAATCAGCGAACCTCCGTCTCCGTCTTCTTTGTCTTTAGGACGGTCTGGACAAACCGCGCCACTCTCGACCATTTCTCAGGGCCTCGTAGCATGGTCCCAACAATTATGTCGGGGGTCATGCTTCCGAGGCCCTCCTCCATCGCGCTTCGTTCGGCCTCCCACCTAACACATTCAAAGAATGTATGGTGGGCGTCGTCCGAAGCGGAATCCCCGTAGGGGCACGCGGCTTCCGCCACCTTACCCATTTTCCTCAGGTACGATCGGAAAAGACCGTGACCTGTCAGAAATTGGGTAAGGTAGTAATCGACTTCGCCGAACTCCCGGTCAACCCAGGTGTTCAGCTGGCCGATCAGGCGGGCTGTCCACCTACCCCTAGGATCACCCTCCCAGCGCGTTTGCCAGACCTCCATTGTGTTGGCCCTGGCGGCCCTCGCCGCCTCTCTTTTCCCCAAGCTACTCCTCTCCCTGTGGACGAACTGCCTCTCCTGGGCTAGTAAGTCTATCGGAATAACTCCGGCGACCACCAGCACCGCGGGCTCGGAGACCGTGCGATAGGAGCACGCGACACGAAGAGCTGCACGCCTCTGTACTGCGGCCATGCGCTTGCGGTATTTTTCATACCGCAGCGCATCGGCCCACACCTCTGCTCCGTAGAGCAAGATGGACTCGGCAGTGCGCATTAGTAGACGCCGCATGCAGGGCCTGGGACCATGCACGTTGGCCATGATCCTGCTAAGCGACGCCACCGCCGCCGCTGCCTTGTCCGCCGCCTTCAGTACGTGTACCCCGAAGGACAACTTGTTATCAAGCGTCACTCCGAGGTACTTTACCGCCCTCGCCGACTCAATTGTCGCGTCTCCCACCCCGAAATTGCGCACCACGTTGATGCGCTTTTTCGTGAGTAACACGATCTCCGTTTTATGAGCCGCAAGCTCAAGCCCGCAGTCATCCATCCAGGAGGAGATTCTACGCATTGCCTGGTTGAGGAGCATCTGCGCGGCTTCTACGTCTCTTGCGGTGATTATGACCGCAACGTCGTCAGCGTACCCAACCAGGCAAACACCCTCGGGCATCTCCAGACGTAGGAGCCCGTCGTAGGAAATATTCCATACGTCAGGACCCAGAATGGAGCCCTGGGCGGCCCCAGACGTTACTTCCCTCCGTTGCAAGCCATCCTGCGTTTCGTATTCGATGAAGCGCTCATTCAGGTAGTCCCCCAGCATCCTTTGCAGGTACTGAGGGAGTCTGAAGTCACGCTCCATCACCCTGAGCGCCCTGTCCCACCTGACCGAACCGAACGCGTTCTTCACGTCCAGTGTGGCCAGCAGACACACGTGTCGGGAGCGATGGTTTCCCCGCTCAGTCGACCTGGCAACCTCGACCACCTGCTGGACCGCATCTATTGTAGAGCGGCCCGGTCGGAAGCCGAACTGTCTGGCGGCCAGGTCACCCGCCGCCCGTACGGCCTCGTGTAAGCGAGGCCGTAGCAATCTCTCCAGTAGCTTCCCCGTCGTGTCCAGCATGCACAGGGGTCTGTAGGACGCCGCTGCGTCTGCCGGCCCCCCTCCTTTGCTGATCAGCACGAGTCGCGCGATCTTCCAGCGAGCAGGGAAACTGCCCGCCTTCAGGCACGCGTTGTACATCTCTAGCAAAAGAGAGGGGTGACTGGAAGCTACTGCCTTCACCACTTCCGCTGGAAGGCCATCTGGACCAGGAGCCTTCCGGTTACGCATCGAACGAGCGGCCACTATTAGCTCCTCTTCACTGAAGGGGGGGGGTTCTTCGAGGTCCGAGGGCAGTGGCAGCTCGGACGGTCGCCTCGGATGGGCGGGGAAAAGGGTACTTACGATGTCATCCAGAGCGACTGGATCCCTGGGGGACCCTTGAGCAAAAGCCCCCAGCCTCCTGGTGACAATCCTGTACCCCAGTCCCCACGGGTCCCGGTCCACGTCCTGCATGAGGGCCCTCCAGCATCTTCGCTGGCTATCTTTGATGGCTCGCTTGAGGGATTTTTTGGCCGCTTGAAACGCTGCGGCCAAAGGGGCTGCGTAGGTATCGCGGACTCTCGCCCTCTGTACCTGCCGACGGAGTCGTAGGCACGTCCTGCGGAGTTCCGCGATCTCATCCGTCCACCAATAAGCAGGGCGACCTCGTCGACTCGACCCGCGTCTCGGCACTGCTTCTTCGCAAGCATTTCGGATGATTCGCATCGTCCGTGCGGTCATCCGTTCTGCTCGTTCAGACGGCGATAGATCTTCGGGGACGGCAGGCAGGGATTGCTGGCCACGCTCCAGAGCCGCGGAGAACGTCACGGGATTCATTCCCCCAACGTTCCATCTGGGGGGGCGCGCCACACGAGCAGTGGTAGCCGGCCGCACATCATGTACATGGAACATGATGTACTGGTGATCGCTTCCCGTGAAGTCTTCGATCACCCTCCAGTCTGCCACTCGCGCTGCCAGATGTTCGCTGGCTAGGGAGATGTCTGGGATTGTCCCCCTTTGGCCCGGCCTTCTGAAGGTTGGCGAGAACCCGGTGTTTAGGACAACTAGTCCCAGCCGGGACACCATGTCCATCACCCTCCTTCCACGGGAATTTGGCCGGGCCTCCCCCCATTCGACAGCTCTGGCGTTGAAATCCCCAGCGACCACCAGGTCTCCCTGCATCACCCGGAGTTCGTCCTCCAGACTGTCCAGTTTTTCCTGGAAGTCATCTATCCGGTCGTTTGGAGTGAGATACACGCTCACATAAACCGTGGCGTTGCATTTCACCCAAACAAAACCGCACCCGGATCCCACTCCCTCGACACAGAAGTTTCGTGGGTTTGGGATCCAGATGGCCGCGGTGCCGAGGTCGTCGGCATGCCATCCCGACCCAGCTCTTTCCCGGTACTGTTCGCTGATAATCACTATATCAGCGCCTTTCTCGGTGCAGAGCTGGGCCAGGAGGTCATGGGCCGTCCTACTCCTGTGGAGGTTCGCTTGTAGAATACGGATCATCGCGAAGCCTTTCCTAGACCCTCCCGGAAGGCTTTACAGCCTTTCGATCCCGCCACATGACTCGTGTCCCCCATGTTCCCCGCCGAACACAGGAAGCACGAGGGGTCGGCTGTACAGCCCGCACTCTTGTGGTCCGCCCCGCCACAGCGGTAGCACAGCCTGCTCCTATCCGGCCCCTTACAGGTTGTGCTAAGGTGTCCGTACCCGAGACAGCGGAAACAGCGTTTCACGTCGGTTCCGCGTCTCACGTGGCATCGGACGAAACCAATAAGCACGCGCCCGCCCTCTAGTACCTTTGCCGCGGCAGCCTCCTCCATCCTAACGAAGGCGAGGCGCTGCTGCCTGGCGTTTGGCCTCGTCAGGGAAACCAGAATCTCCCCCGCGTAACCATCAGGGAGCGCCATTCTAATTGCCTCCTCGACCTCCTGTATTATGTATTATGTATTATGTATTATGTATTATGTATTATGTATTATGTATTATGTATTATGTATTATGTATTATGTATTATGTATTATGTATTATGTATTATGTATTATGTATTATGTATTATGTATTATGTATTATGTATTATGTATTATGTATTATGTATTATGTATTATGTATTATGTATTATGTATTATGTATTATGTATTATGTATTATGTATTATGTATTATGTATTATGTATTATGTATTATGTATTATGTATTATGTATTATGTATTATGTATTATGTATTATGTATTATGTATTATGTATTATGTATTATGTATTATGTATTATGTATTATGTATTATGTATTATGTATTATGTATTATGTATTATGTATTATGTATTATGTATTATGTATTATGTATTATGTATTATGTATTATGTATTATGTATTATGTATTATGTATTATGTATTATGTATTATGTATTATGTATTATGTATTATGTATTATGTATTATGTATTATGTATTATGTATTATGTATTATGTATTATGTATTATGTATTATGTATTATGTATTATGTATTATGTATTATGTATTATGTATTATGTATTATGTATTATGTATTATGTATTATGTATTATGTATTATGTATTATGTATTATGTATTATGTATTATGTATTATGTATTATGTATTATGTATTATGTATTATGTATTATGTATTATGTATTATGTATTATGTATTATGTATTATGTATTATGTATTATGTATTATGTATTATGTATTATGTATTATGTATTATGTATTATGTATTATGTATTATGTATTATGTATTATGTATTATGTATTATGTATTATGTATTATGTATTATGTATTATGTATTATGTATTATGTATTATGTATTATGTATTATGTATTATGTATTATGTATTATGTATTATGTATTATGTATTATGTATTATGTATTATGTATTATGTATTATGTATTATGTATTATGTATTATGTATTATGTATTATGTATTATGTATTATGTATTATGTATTATGTATTATGTATTATGTATTATGTATTATGTATTATGTATTATGTATTATGTATTATGTATTATGTATTATGTATTATGTATTATGTATTATGTATTATGTATTATGTATTATGTATTATGTATTATGTATTATGTATTATGTATTATGTATTATGTATTATGTATTATGTATTATGTATTATGTATTATGTATTATGTATTATGTATTATGTATTATGTATTATGTATTATGTATTATGTATTATGTATTATGTATTATGTATTATGTATTATGTATTATGTATTATGTATTATGTATTATGTATTATGTATTATGTATTATGTATTATGTATTATGTATTATGTATTATGTATTATGTATTATGTATTATGTATTATGTATTATGTATTATGTATTATGTATTATGTATTATGTATTATGTATTATGTATTATGTATTATGTATTATGTATTATGTATTATGTATTATGTATTATGTATTATGTATTATGTATTATGTATTATGTATTATGTATTATGTATTATGTATTATGTATTATGTATTATGTATTATGTATTATGTATTATGTATTATGTATTATGTATTATGTATTATGTATTATGTATTATGTATTATGTATTATGTATTATGTATTATGTATTATGTATTATGTATTATGTATTATGTATTATGTATTATGTATTATGTATTATGTATTATGTATTATGTATTATGTATTATGTATTATGTATTATGTATTATGTATTATGTATTATGTATTATGTATTATGTATTATGTATTATGTATTATGTATTATGTATTATGTATTATGTATTATGTATTATGTATTATGTATTATGTATTATGTATTATGTATTATGTATTATGTATTATGTATTATGTATTATGTATTATGTATTATGTATTATGTATTATGTATTATGTATTATGTATTATGTATTATGTATTATGTATTATGTATTATGTATTATGTATTATGTATTATGTATTATGTATTATGTATTATGTATTATGTATTATGTATTATGTATTATGTATTATGTATTATGTATTATGTATTATGTATTATGTATTATGTATTATGTATTATGTATTATGTATTATGTATTATGTATTATGTATTATGTATTATGTATTATGTATTATGTATTATGTATTATGTATTATGTATTATGTATTATGTATTATGTATTATGTATTATGTATTATGTATTATGTATTATGTATTATGTATTATGTATTATGTATTATGTATTATGTATTATGTATTATGTATTATGTATTATGTATTATGTATTATGTATTATGTATTATGTATTATGTATTATGTATTATGTATTATGTATTATGTATTATGTATTATGTATTATGTATTATGTATTATGTATTATGTATTATGTATTATGTATTATGTATTATGTATTATGTATTATGTATTATGTATTATGTATTATGTATTATGTATTATGTATTATGTATTATGTATTATGTATTATGTATTATGTATTATGTATTATGTATTATGTATTATGTATTATGTATTATGTATTATGTATTATGTATTATGTATTATGTATTATGTATTATGTATTATGTATTATGTATTATGTATTATGTATTATGTATTATGTATTATGTATTATGTATTATGTATTATGTATTATGTATTATGTATTATGTATTATGTATTATGTATTATGTATTATGTATTATGTATTATGTATTATGTATTATGTATTATGTATTATGTATTATGTATTATGTATTATGTATTATGTATTATGTATTATGTATTATGTATTATGTATTATGTATTATGTATTATGTATTATGTATTATGTATTATGTATTATGTATTATGTATTATGTATTATGTATTATGTATTATGTATTATGTATTATGTATTATGTATTATGTATTATGTATTATGTATTATGTATTATGTATTATGTATTATGTATTATGTATTATGTATTATGTATTATGTATTATGTATTATGTATTATGTATTATGTATTATGTATTATGTATTATGTATTATGTATTATGTATTATGTATTATGTATTATGTATTATGTATTATGTATTATGTATTATGTATTATGTATTATGTATTATGTATTATGTATTATGTATTATGTATTATGTATTATGTATTATGTATTATGTATTATGTATTATGTATTATGTATTATGTATTATGTATTATGTATTATGTATTATGTATTATGTATTATGTATTATGTATTATGTATTATGTATTATGTATTATGTATTATGTATTATGTATTATGTATTATGTATTATGTATTATGTATTATGTATTATGTATTATGTATTATGTATTATGTATTATGTATTATGTATTATGTATTATGTATTATGTATTATGTATTATGTATTATGTATTATGTATTATGTATTATGTATTATGTATTATGTATTATGTATTATGTATTATGTATTATGTATTATGTATTATGTATTATGTATTATGTATTATGTATTATGTATTATGTATTATGTATTATGTATTATGTATTATGTATTATGTATTATGTATTATGTATTATGTATTATGTATTATGTATTATGTATTATGTATTATGTATTATGTATTATGTATTATGTATTATGTATTATGTATTATGTATTATGTATTATGTATTATGTATTATGTATTATGTATTATGTATTATGTATTATGTATTATGTATTATGTATTATGTATTATGTATTATGTATTATGTATTATGTATTATGTATTATGTATTATGTATTATGTATTATGTATTATGTATTATGTATTATGTATTATGTATTATGTATTATGTATTATGTATTATGTATTATGTATTATGTATTATGTATTATGTATTATGTATTATGTATTATGTATTATGTATTATGTATTATGTATTATGTATTATGTATTATGTATTATGTATTATGTATTATGTATTATGTATTATGTATTATGTATTATGTATTATGTATTATGTATTATGTATTATGTATTATGTATTATGTATTATGTATTATGTATTATGTATTATGTATTATGTATTATGTATTATGTATTATGTATTATGTATTATGTATTATGTATTATGTATTATGTATTATGTATTATGTATTATGTATTATGTATTATGTATTATGTATTATGTATTATGTATTATGTATTATGTATTATGTATTATGTATTATGTATTATGTATTATGTATTATGTATTATGTATTATGTATTATGTATTATGTATTATGTATTATGTATTATGTATTATGTATTATGTATTATGTATTATGTATTATGTATTATGTATTATGTATTATGTATTATGTATTATGTATTATGTATTATGTATTATGTATTATGTATTATGTATTATGTATTATGTATTATGTATTATGTATTATGTATTATGTATTATGTATTATGTATTATGTATTATGTATTATGTATTATGTATTATGTATTATGTATTATGTATTATGTATTATGTATTATGTATTATGTATTATGTATTATGTATTATGTATTATGTATTATGTATTATGTATTATGTATTATGTATTATGTATTATGTATTATGTATTATGTATTATGTATTATGTATTATGTATTATGTATTATGTATTATGTATTATGTATTATGTATTATGTATTATGTATTATGTATTATGTATTATGTATTATGTATTATGTATTATGTATTATGTATTATGTATTATGTATTATGTATTATGTATTATGTATTATGTATTATGTATTATGTATTATGTATTATGTATTATGTATTATGTATTATGTATTATGTATTATGTATTATGTATTATGTATTATGTATTATGTATTATGTATTATGTATTATGTATTATGTATTATGTATTATGTATTATGTATTATGTATTATGTATTATGTATTATGTATTATGTATTATGTATTATGTATTATGTATTATGTATTATGTATTATGTATTATGTATTATGTATTATGTATTATGTATTATGTATTATGTATTATGTATTATGTATTATGTATTATGTATTATGTATTATGTATTATGTATTATGTATTATGTATTATGTATTATGTATTATGTATTATGTATTATGTATTATGTATTATGTATTATGTATTATGTATTATGTATTATGTATTATGTATTATGTATTATGTATTATGTATTATGTATTATGTATTATGTATTATGTATTATGTATTATGTATTATGTATTATGTATTATGTATTATGTATTATGTATTATGTATTATGTATTATGTATTATGTATTATGTATTATGTATTATGTATTATGTATTATGTATTATGTATTATGTATTATGTATTATGTATTATGTATTATGTATTATGTATTATGTATTATGTATTATGTATTATGTATTATGTATTATGTATTATGTATTATGTATTATGTATTATGTATTATGTATTATGTATTATGTATTATGTATTATGTATTATGTATTATGTATTATGTATTATGTATTATGTATTATGTATTATGTATTATGTATTATGTATTATGTATTATGTATTATGTATTATGTATTATGTATTATGTATTATGTATTATGTATTATGTATTATGTATTATGTATTATGTATTATGTATTATGTATTATGTATTATGTATTATGTATTATGTATTATGTATTATGTATTATGTATTATGTATTATGTATTATGTATTATGTATTATGTATTATGTATTATGTATTATGTATTATGTATTATGTATTATGTATTATGTATTATGTATTATGTATTATGTATTATGTATTATGTATTATGTATTATGTATTATGTATTATGTATTATGTATTATGTATTATGTATTATGTATTATGTATTATGTATTATGTATTATGTATTATGTATTATGTATTATGTATTATGTATTATGTATTATGTATTATGTATTATGTATTATGTATTATGTATTATGTATTATGTATTATGTATTATGTATTATGTATTATGTATTATGTATTATGTATTATGTATTATGTATTATGTATTATGTATTATGTATTATGTATTATGTATTATGTATTATGTATTATGTATTATGTATTATGTATTATGTATTATGTATTATGTATTATGTATTATGTATTATGTATTATGTATTATGTATTATGTATTATGTATTATGTATTATGTATTATGTATTATGTATTATGTATTATGTATTATGTATTATGTATTATGTATTATGTATTATGTATTATGTATTATGTATTATGTATTATGTATTATGTATTATGTATTATGTATTATGTATTATGTATTATGTATTATGTATTATGTATTATGTATTATGTATTATGTATTATGTATTATGTATTATGTATTATGTATTATGTATTATGTATTATGTATTATGTATTATGTATTATGTATTATGTATTATGTATTATGTATTATGTATTATGTATTATGTATTATGTATTATGTATTATGTATTATGTATTATGTATTATGTATTATGTATTATGTATTATGTATTATGTATTATGTATTATGTATTATGTATTATGTATTATGTATTATGTATTATGTATTATGTATTATGTATTATGTATTATGTATTATGTATTATGTATTATGTATTATGTATTATGTATTATGTATTATGTATTATGTATTATGTATTATGTATTATGTATTATGTATTATGTATTATGTATTATGTATTATGTATTATGTATTATGTATTATGTATTATGTATTATGTATTATGTATTATGTATTATGTATTATGTATTATGTATTATGTATTATGTATTATGTATTATGTATTATGTATTATGTATTATGTATTATGTATTATGTATTATGTATTATGTATTATGTATTATGTATTATGTATTATGTATTATGTATTATGTATTATGTATTATGTATTATGTATTATGTATTATGTATTATGTATTATGTATTATGTATTATGTATTATGTATTATGTATTATGTATTATGTATTATGTATTATGTATTATGTATTATGTATTATGTATTATGTATTATGTATTATGTATTATGTATTATGTATTATGTATTATGTATTATGTATTATGTATTATGTATTATGTATTATGTATTATGTATTATGTATTATGTATTATGTATTATGTATTATGTATTATGTATTATGTATTATGTATTATGTATTATGTATTATGTATTATGTATTATGTATTATGTATTATGTATTATGTATTATGTATTATGTATTATGTATTATGTATTATGTATTATGTATTATGTATTATGTATTATGTATTATGTATTATGTATTATGTATTATGTATTATGTATTATGTATTATGTATTATGTATTATGTATTATGTATTATGTATTATGTATTATGTATTATGTATTATGTATTATGTATTATGTATTATGTATTATGTATTATGTATTATGTATTATGTATTATGTATTATGTATTATGTATTATGTATTATGTATTATGTATTATGTATTATGTATTATGTATTATGTATTATGTATTATGTATTATGTATTATGTATTATGTATTATGTATTATGTATTATGTATTATGTATTATGTATTATGTATTATGTATTATGTATTATGTATTATGTATTATGTATTATGTATTATGTATTATGTATTATGTATTATGTATTATGTATTATGTATTATGTATTATGTATTATGTATTATGTATTATGTATTATGTATTATGTATTATGTATTATGTATTATGTATTATGTATTATGTATTATGTATTATGTATTATGTATTATGTATTATGTATTATGTATTATGTATTATGTATTATGTATTATGTATTATGTATTATGTATTATGTATTATGTATTATGTATTATGTATTATGTATTATGTATTATGTATTATGTATTATGTATTATGTATTATGTATTATGTATTATGTATTATGTATTATGTATTATGTATTATGTATTATGTATTATGTATTATGTATTATGTATTATGTATTATGTATTATGTATTATGTATTATGTATTATGTATTATGTATTATGTATTATGTATTATGTATTATGTATTATGTATTATGTATTATGTATTATGTATTATGTATTATGTATTATGTATTATGTATTATGTATTATGTATTATGTATTATGTATTATGTATTATGTATTATGTATTATGTATTATGTATTATGTATTATGTATTATGTATTATGTATTATGTATTATGTATTATGTATTATGTATTATGTATTATGTATTATGTATTATGTATTATGTATTATGTATTATGTATTATGTATTATGTATTATGTATTATGTATTATGTATTATGTATTCTGTATTATGTATTATGTATTATGTATTATGTATTATGTATTATGTATTATGTATTATGTATTATGTATTATGTATTATGTATTATGTATTATGTATTATGTATTATGTATTATGTATTATGTATTATGTATTATGTATTATGTATTATGTATTATGTATTATGTATTATGTATTATGTATTATGTATTATGTATTATGTATTATGTATTATGTATTATGTATTATGTATTATGTATTATGTATTATGTATTATGTATTATGTATTATGTATTATGTATTATGTATTATGTATTATGTATTATGTATTATGTATTATGTATTATGTATTATGTATTATGTATTATGTATTATGTATTATGTATTATGTATTATGTATTATGTATTATGTATTATGTATTATGTATTATGTATTATGTATTATGTATTATGTATTATGTATTATGTATTATGTATTATGTATTATGTATTATGTATTATGTATTATGTATTATGTATTATGTATTATGTATTATGTATTATGTATTATGTATTATGTATTATGTATTATGTATTATGTATTATGTATTATGTATTATGTATTATGTATTATGTATTATGTATTATGTATTATGTATTATGTATTATGTATTATGTATTATGTATTATGTATTATGTATTATGTATTATGTATTATGTATTATGTATTATGTATTATGTATTATGTATTATGTATTATGTATTATGTATTATGTATTATGTATTATGTATTATGTATTATGTATTATGTATTATGTATTATGTATTATGTATTATGTATTATGTATTATGTATTATGTATTATGTATTATGTATTATGTATTATGTATTATGTATTATGTATTATGTATTATGTATTATGTATTATGTATTATGTATTATGTATTATGTATTATGTATTATGTATTATGTATTATGTATTATGTATTATGTATTATGTATTATGTATTATGTATTATGTATTATGTATTATGTATTATGTATTATGTATTATGTATTATGTATTATGTATTATGTATTATGTATTATGTATTATGTATTATGTATTATGTATTATGTATTATGTATTATGTATTATGTATTATGTATTATGTATTATGTATTATGTATTATGTATTATGTATTATGTATTATGTATTATGTATTATGTATTATGTATTATGTATTATGTATTATGTATTATGTATTATGTATTATGTATTATGTATTATGTATTATGTATTATGTATTATGTATTATGTATTATGTATTATGTATTATGTATTATGTATTATGTATTATGTATTATGTATTATGTATTATGTATTATGTATTATGTATTATGTATTATGTATTATGTATTATGTATTATGTATTATGTATTATGTATTATGTATTATGTATTATGTATTATGTATTATGTATTATGTATTATGTATTATGTATTATGTATTATGTATTATGTATTATGTATTATGTATTATGTATTATGTATTATGTATTATGTATTATGTATTATGTATTATGTATTATGTATTATGTATTATGTATTATGTATTATGTATTATGTATTATGTATTATGTATTATGTATTATGTATTATGTATTATGTATTATGTATTATGTATTATGTATTATGTATTATGTATTATGTATTATGTATTATGTATTATGTATTATGTATTATGTATTATGTATTATGTATTATGTATTATGTATTATGTATTATGTATTATGTATTATGTATTATGTATTATGTATTATGTATTATGTATTATGTATTATGTATTATGTATTATGTATTATGTATTATGTATTATGTATTATGTATTATGTATTATGTATTATGTATTATGTATTATGTATTATGTATTATGTATTATGTATTATGTATTATGTGTATTATGTATTATGTATTATGTATTATGTATTATGTATTATGTATTATGTATTATGTATTATGTATTATGTATTATGTATTATGTATTATGTATTATGTATTATGTATTATGTATTATGTATTATGTATTATGTATTATGTATTATGTATTATGTATTATGTATTATGTATTATGTATTATGTATTATGTATTATGTATTATGTATTATGTATTATGTATTATGTATTATGTATTATGTATTATGTATTATGTATTATGTATTATGTATTATGTATTATGTATTATGTATTATGTATTATGTATTATGTATTATGTATTATGTATTATGTATTATGTATTATGTATTATGTATTATGTATTATGTATTATGTATTATGTATTATGTATTATGTATTATGTATTATGTATTATGTATTATGTATTATGTATTATGTATTATGTATTATGTATTATGTATTATGTATTATGTATTATGTATTATGTATTATGTATTATGTATTATGTATTATGTATTATGTATTATGTATTATGTATTATGTATTATGTATTATGTATTATGTATTATGTATTATGTATTATGTATTATGTATTATGTATTATGTATTATGTATTATGTATTATGTATTATGTATTATGTATTATGTATTATGTATTATGTATTATGTATTATGTATTATGTATTATGTATTATGTATTATGTATTATGTATTATGTATTATGTATTATGTATTATGTATTATGTATTATGTATTATGTATTATGTATTATGTATTATGTATTATGTATTATGTATTATGTATTATGTATTATGTATTATGTATTATGTATTATGTATTATGTATTATGTATTATGTATTATGTATTATGTATTATGTATTATGTATTATGTATTATGTATTATGTATTATGTATTATGTATTATGTATTATGTATTATGTATTATGTATTATGTATTATGTATTATGTATTATGTATTATGTATTATGTATTATGTATTATGTATTATGTATTATGTATTATGTATTATGTATTATGTATTATGTATTATGTATTATGTATTATGTATTATGTATTATGTATTATGTATTATGTATTATGTATTATGTATTATGTATTATGTATTATGTATTATGTATTATGTATTATGTATTATGTATTATGTATTATGTATTATGTATTATGTATTATGTATTATGTATTATGTATTATGTATTATGTATTATGTATTATGTATTATGTATTATGTATTATGTATTATGTATTATGTATTATGTATTATGTATTATGTTTT
Source organism: Thereva nobilitata (assembly GCA_963855945.1). Lineage (NCBI taxonomy): Eukaryota > Metazoa > Arthropoda > Insecta > Diptera > Therevidae > Thereva > Thereva nobilitata. The sequence goes on from OY979694.1 coordinate 112,653,960, forward strand.
TTTTTTTTTTTTTTTTTTTTTTTTTTTTTTTTTTTTTTTTTTTTTTTTTTGCGAGGGGTGGTGAGAATCTTCATAGACACCGCTGAGGGTCCGGCCTCAGACGGTAGTGTCAGATTTTTACTGACTAAACTCACCACCCCTTTCGGTGACGTTTGGTCCCGCCCGGCACCGCCGGCCCGGCACCGCCGCGAGGCATTACTTCGGGCGGGCGTCACCAACATGACCCTTTCGCGTCTCTCCGATCACGGGCGAGAAGATGCCAGGGCTCCGTGGAGACGGATCAGCGAACCTCGGTCTCCGTCTTCTTTGTTTTTAGGACGGTCTGGACAAACCGCGCCACCCTCGACCATTTCTCAGGGCCTCGTAGCATGGTCCCAACAATTATGTCGGGGGTCATGCTTCCGAGGCCCTCCTCCATCGCGCTTCGTTCGGCCTCCCACCTAACACATTCAAAGAATGTATGGTGGGCGTCGTCCGAAGCGGAATCCCCGTAGGGGCACGCGGCATCCGCCACCTTACCCATTTTCTTCAGGTACGATCGGAAAAGACCGTGACCTGTCAAAAATTGGGTAAGGTAGTAATCGACTTCGCCGAACTCCCGGTCAACCCAGGTGTTCAGCTGGCCGATCAGGCGGGCTGTCCACCTACCCCTAGGATCACCCTCCCAGCGCGTTTGCCAGACCTCCATGGTGTTGGCCCTGGCGGCCCTCGCCGCCTCTCTTTTCCCCAAACTACTCCTCTCCCTGTGGACGAACTGCCTCTCCTGGGCTAGTAAGTCTATCGGAATAACTCCGGCGACCACCAGCACCGCGGGCTCGGAGACCGTGCGATAGGAGCACGCGACACGAAGAGCTGCACGCCTCTGTACTGCGGCCATGCGCTTGCGGTATTTTTCATACCGCAGCGCATCGGCCCACACCTCTGCTCCGTAGAGCAAGATGGACTCGGCAGTGCGCATTAGTAGACGCCGCATGCAGGGCCTGGGACCATGCACGTTGGCCATGATCCTGCTAAGCGACGCCACCGCCGCCGCTGCCTTGTCCGCCGCCTTCAGTACGTGTACCCCGAAGGACAACTTGTTATCAAGAGTCACTCCGAGGTACTTTACCGCCCTCGCCGACTCAATTGTCGCGTCTCCCACCCCGAAATTGCGCACCACGTTGATGCGCTTTTTCGTGAGTAACACGATCTCCGTTTTATGAGCCGCAAGCTCAAGCCCGCAGTCATCCATCCAGGAGGAGATTCTACGCATTGCCTGGTTGAGGAGCATCTGCGCGGCTTCCACGTCTCTTGCGGTGATTATGACCGCAACGTCGTCAGCGTACCCAACCAGGCAAACACCCTCGGGCATCTCCAGACGTAGGAGCCCGTCGTAGGAAATATTCCATACGTCAGGACCCAGAATGGAGCCCTGGGCGGCCCCAGACGTTACTTCCCTCCGTTGCAAGCCATCCTGCGTTTCGTATTCAATGAAGCGCTCATTCAGGTAGTCCCCCAGCATCCTTTGCAGGCACTGAGGGAGTCTGAAGTCACGCTCCATCACCCTGAGCGCCCTGTCCCACCTGACCGAACCGAACGCGTTCTTCACGTCCAGTGTGGCCAGCAGGCACACGTGTCGGGAGCGATGGTTTCCCCGCTCAGTCGACCTGGCAACCTCGACCACCTGCTGGACCGCATCTATTGTAGAGCGGCCCGGTCGGAAGCCGAACTGTCTGGCGGCCAGGTCACCCGCCGCCCGTACGGCCTCGTGTAGGCGAGGCCGTAGCAATCTCTCCAGTAGCTTCCCCGTCGTGTCCAGCATGCACAGGGGTCTGTAGGACGCCGCTGCGTCTGCCGGCCCCCCTCCTTTGCTGATCAGCACGAGTCGCGCGATCTTCCAGCGAGCAGGGAAACTGCCCGCCTTCAGGCACGCGTTGTACATCTCTAGCAAAAGAGAGGGGTGACTGGAAGCTACTGCCTTCACCACTTCCGCTGGAAGGCCATCTGGACCAGGAGCCTTCCGGTTACGCATCGAACGAGCGGCCACTATTAGCTCCTCTTCACTGAAGGGGGGGGGTTCTTCGAGGTCCGAGGGCAGTGGCAGCTCGGACGGTCGCCTCGGATGGGCGGGGAAAAGGGTACTTACGATGTCATCCAGAGCGACTGGATCCCTGGGGGACCCTTGAGCAAAAGCCCCCAGCCTCCTGGTGACAATCCTGTACCCCAGTCCCCACGGGTCCCGGTCCACGTCCTGCATGAGGGCCCTCCAGCATCTTCGCTGGCTATCTTTGATGGCTCGCTTGAGGGATTTTTTGGCCGCTTGAAACGCTGCGGCCAAAGGGGCTGCGTAGATATCGCGAACTCTCGCCCTCTGTACCTGCCGGCGAAGTCGTAGGCACGTCCTGCGGAGCTCCGCGATCTCGTCCGTCCACCAATAAGCAGGGCGACCTCGTCGACTCGACCCGCGTCTCGGCACTGCTTCTTCGCAAGCATCACGGATGATTCGCATCGTCCGTGCGGTCATCCGTTCTGCTCGCTCAGACGGCGATAGATCCTCGGGGATGGCGGGCAGGGATTGCTGGCCACGCTCCAGAGCTGCGGAGAACGTCACGGGATCCATTCCCCCGACGTTCCATCTGGGGGGGCGCGCCACGCGAGCAGTGGTAGCCGGGCGCACATCATGTACGTAGAACATGATGTACTGGTGATCGCTTCCCGTGAAGTCTTCGATAACCCTCCAGTCTACCACTCGCGCTGCCAGATGTTCGTTGGCTAGGGAGATGTCCGGAATCGTCCCCCTATGGCCCGGCCTTCTGAAGGTTGGCGAGGACCCGGTGTTTAGGACAACTAGTCCTAGCCGGGACACCATGTCCATCACCCTCCTTCCACGGGAATTAGGCCGGGCCTCCCCCCATTCAATAGCTCTGGCGTTGAAATCCCCGGCGACCACCAGGTCTCCCTGCACCATCCGAAGTTCGTCCTCCAGGCTGTCCAGCTTTTCCTGGAAGTCATCTATCCGGTCGTTTGGAGTGAGATACACGCTCACATAAACCGTGGCGTTGCATTTCACCCAGACAAAACCGCACCCGGATCCCACTCCCTCGATACAAAAGTTTCGTGGGTTTGGGATCCAGATGGCCGCAGTGCCGAGGTCGTCGGCATGCCATCCCAACCCAGCCCTTTCCCGGTACTGTTCGCTGATAATCACTATATCAGCATCTTTCTCGGTGCAGAGCTGGGTTAGAAGGTCATGGGCCGTCCTACTCCTGTGGAGATTTGCTTGTAGGATACGCGTCATCGCGAAGCCTTACCCAAAACCTCCCGGAAGGCTTTACAGCCTTTCGACCCCGCCACGTGGTTTGTGTCTCCCATGTTCCCCGCCGAACATAGGAAGCACGAGGGGTCGGCTGTACAGCCCGCGCCCTTGTGATCCGCTCCACCGCAGCGGTAGCACAACCTGCTCCTATCTGGACCCTTGCAGGTTGTGCTAAGGTGCCCGTACCCGAGACAGCGGAAACAGCGCTTCACGTCTGTTCCGCGTCTCACCTGGCACCGGACGAAACCAATGAGCACGCGCCCGCCCTCCAGCACCTTTTCCGCGGCAGCCTCTTCCATCCTGACGAAGGCGACGCGCTGCTGCCTGACGTTTGGCCTCGTCAGGGAAACCAAAATCTCCCCCGCGTAGCCATCAGGGAGCACCCTTCGGATGGCCTCCTCGACCTCCGCCGTCGTCGTCCAGCTGTCGAAGTCTCTGACCTCTAGTAGCGACTTCGACACCAGCTCCCTGACGGTGCCCCTCCCCTCTATCGCCGATCTCAAGGCGCCTGCTAATGACGCCTTATTTTCGGCGGTGGTGTGGCCCAGCTCCAGCAGTACCCCGCCCGCCCGGGTCTGCCGGACCGCTCTGACCTCCACTCCGATTTTTGTCGGCTCAACCTTCTCCCGGATAGCCTTTACGACTTCCGCGAAGGTGGAGCCTTCGGAGGGGGTCAGGAGTACCGCGTCGGGCTTTTTATTCTTCCTCCTTTTCCTCTTCTTCTTCTTTTTGGCCCCGTTTTCATCAGCCGGCGTTATTGCCTTGGCTGGCTCCTGCTGCTCTTGCTTTTGGAGTTTCGCCCTCTGCCTTTTCTTCTTCTTACTCACAACCTCCGACCACTGGGTCTCGGTTGTGGGCTCGGCGACTGCGCGAGGCTTCTTATTGCTCCTCTTCCCGTCGTCTTTGGGGGAGCTTGTGGCCTTCCGCTTCGTCTGACCGTCGCCCTCCACGGGTGCTGTAGGGACCCACCCGAGGCGGAGGGTTCCCTTGGCGAGTTCCGTCCTCACCTCGGCCGTCTTTCTATTGGCGAAGGCCACTTTGTCTATGCACTCCGCGAGCCTCGGCAGTCCCAGCTTGATGGCATTGTTTACGTTTGGCTGCCTCTTGACCGCAGCCGTCATTTCCGCAATGATATCAATCATGACCTTCAGCTGGTCGTCAAAGGCGTTAACAGCTGCCTCCAGTTGCCCCATGAGTGCCTCCCCTTTGCCGTCTGAGGGCGTCCCTGTGGCCTTTGGAGCCACAGGATCCGCGGCCACCGCCGGAGCTCCAGCCAGGCCGGGGTTGGCGTCGGAGGCTGGCTCCTCGCCAGCGTCAGCAGCGCTCTTGTGTTTTTCTTTCATGCTATTACTTGTCCTGCCCGGGAGAGGCGGCGGTGATCTCGCCACCCTCGACTGCCTCCCGAACTGGAGCAGTTCCGCAGCCAGTCTAGCCTCCGTTTCAGCCTCTATTCTTTTTTTCTCTGATTCAGCGGCTTCAATTCCTGAATCAGTATTAGTTTTGTTTTTGTTTTCTTTTTCCATTTATAATCCCACGAGTATTGCCGGAAGGGATGGTCCACCCTGGCAGAGCCGCATACCAGGGTAAGGCACTTTTACACACCGACCTTGCCCGGGCATCGATGGGGACCGTTTGCGACCGGCCTCTTTACCACCGGCCGGCCACTCAGCCATCGGCACGGTACCTTGACACCTTGGCTTAAGTGGGCGCTGATTTTGGTTCACCCCAGGGTATTTGATTTCCCTGGTACCTCCTTGGAGGCGTTCCCCTATCCACCGCCTGGGGAGGCGTCCGATCCGGGACCAGCAAAACCCGGCACCCGAAGGACGGAATGTATTATGTATTATGTATTATGTATTATGTATTATGTATTATGTATTATGTATTATGTATTATGTATTATGTATTATGTATTATGTATTATGTATTATGTATTATGTATTATGTATTATGTATTATGTATTATGTATTATGTATTATGTATTATGTATTATGTATTATGTATTATGTATTATGTATTATGTATTATGTATTATGTATTATGTATTATGTATTATGTATTATGTATTATGTATTATGTATTATGTATTATGTATTATGTATTATGTATTATGTATTATGTATTATGTATTATGTATTATGTATTATGTATTATGTATTATGTATTATGTATTATGTATTATGTATTATGTATTATGTATTATGTATTATGTATTATGTATTATGTATTATGTATTATGTATTATGTATTATGTATTATGTATTATGTATTATGTATTATGTATTATGTATTATGTATTATGTATTATGTATTATGTATTATGTATTATGTATTATGTATTATGTATTATGTATTATGTATTATGTATTATGTATTATGTATTATGTATTATGTATTATGTATTATGTATTATGTATTATGTATTATGTATTATGAAACTGAATGGGTTTGTCGAAGACCGCACAACTTCAACAATTTGGAGCGGTTTTATGCACAGAAAGACTCAATGGATTTACTCTTTAAGTTATTTATTCCAACTGCCAGGTACTCTTATCAGCTACATATTTATACATAAATTGATTGCTTAATTAGCAATAATAAAGTTGTTGCACCAGAATGCGTGAATCAAGAGTTCATTCGCCAATTTTTATGTTCATTAATTGTTATTGCTGACATTGCAGCAAAGCGCATTCACCTCATGACTGAGAATGAATCGACCCGTGCAGGTGAATGAGCTTTTGATTCAGCATTTTACATGTGATGATTGATATATTGACAATTGAGAACGAACGTGAAAATTTAAGCAATTTTGACTAAATCTTAATGATACGTATGATGGATTTATATGTGCTGCGCACATTCTCCTCCGTCGAAATTGAGTGACGATATATCGCAAGAAAAGGTGTCTTCCTTAATTTGCTGTGACCTTCTAGGAGCTGGATGCGGACGCTTGTTCCTCAGTGTATTTCTCTGAATCCTTAGAACCCCTTGCTTCTTACACCTCCAGTATACCAGTATGAGGATGACAATGGTAACCAGCGTATACATGCTGAAGTAATGATGTAGGTGATGGTGGTTTAGGGTGGGCAGATTGTTGATATGCTGCTGCTGCTCCTTGAGTGCGCCGCGTAATTCGTCTAGATCCAAGTTGTCCACCTCATTGACGATCTGTGGTGCGAAGGATACATTTCCTTCCCTCATCTTGTAGGTTAGATTAAGATGCGCAGAGATGACTTCTGTTTCAGGTATGAATGATGTTCTGAGCCTTCCCGTGACCTTGTTGTCAGCTTGTACAGACAGCGTTGGGTGATTGATCATGCAAGTTGGTTGAAGTTGGATAATACCAGATTCACTTAGTGTCAGCGGATGAACAGCTTCACCACAAATGATATCGAAATGAGTTTCGTCATCCATGATGAATATCCATGTACTTGGTGCACTTAGCCTTATGAACATCTTCTTCGGATCCGTACTTCTGAGGCGGCAGTAGGGTGATAGTTGTTTTTGGTTGCTTAGTAGACTGATTTCACAGCGGCTTTGATTGGAGCTTGTGGTGAAGATTGGCTGTTTCAGATGGCAGGTTAACTGATGCATCGTAGTTGGTTGACATGCACTTAGATCCTGCTCATTCATAGGACTGAAACGGTCTCTGTGATGATTTACAGTTAAATAAGCATTTGACAACTGGATAGAAATAAATTTGTCGGAGCGATGTACAGGAATCGGTATTAACTTGTATAAACGATATGACTCCGTTTTTAATAATGGAATTCGAATGTCAAATAATACCCTTGTTTCTGTTATTCTCATTCTCATATGCATTGTGTTATAGATTTCTAATAATGAGGATGATCTGCCTTCTCCAGGCAATCTTACGTCCTGCGGTAGGTGCTCTCGGATGAATTTTATTTGTTCGGTGAGCTGCGATGGTGTCAGTAGCAATGTGTTGATTCGTCCGTGTTTGGTATCTGTTACAATCGATAGGATGTTCCTTTGTATCTGCTGGAAGCTCATTATGTTTAGTGTAATTAGAATGGCAGCAGTAGTGAACGTTTGAGACACCATGAGCTTTTGTTGTGACTCATTCATAGAATTAGTAATTGCTTCGAAATGACGTTCGACTGCGTGGAACTGATTTTGTATGGTATCGTGATTTTTCTTAAGCACATTTAGGGAACTCTCTGCAATAGAAGTTTGGTTCCTCAAGAGTTCGCGAAGAAGTGTTTCATTTTCATTTATACTATTGATTTGTTCTTCAAGGTTTTTAGCGTACTCCTGGTCCAGAATTCCGAATAATTTATTTGCTATGGTTCCAACTATTTCTAATGGGGCTCTCTTACTTCGAGTGCTTCTCTTCTCATTTTGCTGATAGAGTACTTCATTTATGTGTTCTGATTCCAGAATGTGGTGGTGTAGTTGCACAATTGTGGCACTACATAACTGTTGAGATGTATCTTCCTTTATCGTCCCATTGCATAGTTCTGAGAGTCTTCTTACTGATTTTTTCAGGCCAGTGAATTCCTTCCAATATGTGGAAAGGTCGTAATAGACCAGTAGGTTCCATTCGCTTGTGTATAAGTTCAGTTGTCCTACGTCATCGAAGTAGATCCCTTCTTGACCCTTGAATCGTGTTATGTTGTACGGCGACTGTGCATCCTCCCCACCAACTATGAGGAAGAATAACGCCAAAATCATCAAGTAGGCGATGCTGTTTGTGTTGATACTTCTTGCGGGAGCTGATGTCGACGTTCCTTTGTTGCGTTTTGGCTGCTTTTCGTAGTGTTGTGTTAAGGACTCTTGGCTCGACCTTTTTCGCGTGTCCTGCTTCGCTGGTCGTTGATTTATATTGCCACTGTCATGTGGTTCTTGGGTCGCATTGTTATGTCCGTCATCTTGCTCTGTAGGCGATGTTGTGACTTCCACATCAACATTTGCTTCCTTCTTGTTATCGCTTACTGGAAGCAATGAGAGCTTAGTTATCGGCCTACGCATTTTGCCATTTTTAGTCTGTAACGTCACGACTCTCGTTAATCCATCTGCACCTGGATGTATCTCTATCACTCGACCCAACGCCCAACGAGATGGCGGCAGCTGCTCGTCTTTAATGAGAACGAGATTCCCTTCTGTTATAGAGGGATTTTCTTTGGTCCACTTGGGTCGGTACTGAAGACGTCCAATGTATTCAATAGACCATTTCCTCCAAAAGTCTTGATGCATTCGTTGGATATGATCCCACTTTGTCAACAAGCTTGGCTTGTCATCCACGTGATTTCGGTCAGGCACAGTGAGTAGTGGTGATCCAGTGAGAAAGTGACCTGGCGTGAGGACATCTAAGCTTTCTGGATCCTCAGTTAGTGGGCATAGCGGGCGTGAGTTTAAGCACGCTTCAATTTGCGTCATCAACGTGCACATTTCTTCGTAAGTCAGTCTCGCTTCTCCTACCACTCTTCGCATATGATGCTTGATTGATTTTACGCCAGCCTCCCATAAACCTCCAAAATGTGGAGATGCCGGTGGAATAAAGTGCCATTGAGTTCGTGTTTCTTGTAGAGCTTGGTTGACATCGGATTTGTAGGACTGTTGTTTATGGAGGTCAGTGATTACCTTACTCGCCCCCACGAAGTTTGTGGCGTTATCACTGTAGAGATGAGCTACTGGTCCTCTTCTGCTTACTAATCGTCTGAAGGCAGCAATGAATGCAGCAGAAGTCAGTTCGGTTACTATTTCTATATGTATTGCCTTTGTAGTTAGGCAGATGAAGATTGCGATGTAGCCCTTGCGTGTTTTCTGTCCTCGTGCCCTATCAAGTAATAAATCAAAGGGTCCAGCATAATCAACTCCACAATGTGTGAATGGTGGACTAGTAATGACCCTGGCCTTTGGTAGCATGCCCATCATTTGTTGTGACATTTGCGCTTTATAACGGTGACAAATGACGCACTTATGAATGTGTCCCTTTACTGCCTTGGGTCCATTAAGAATCCAAAATCTTTGCCTTACCAACTGGTGGGTTAATGAATTTCCTCCATGAAGCGAATCCTTGTGAGCTTTATTGATTATGAGATCTGTCAGCTCGCTCTTATATGGTAATATTATTGGGTGTTTTCCATCGTATGATAACTGTGCATTTTCTAGACGACCTCCAACCCTGAGGATTCCATCCTTGTCGATGAATGGGGTTAGACTTAGTATTCGGCTCTGCTTAAGAAGTTCCTTCTTCTTCAACAGTCTCGTTATGTCGTCCTTGAAGTGTGATTCTTGGGTAACCCTTATCAACAATAGTAGAGCGGCGTCAATTTCTCTGATTGTAAGTGGAGCGACAATTCTTAGTGCTCTTTGCGTTTTTATATTTGCAACGAAGCGTGTACAATATGCTATTATACGTTGAAGTTTACTTAGGGATGAGTATTTCTTCATTAGTGCCTCTAACATATTTTCGCTATCTGTAGTTATCGTGGTTACCGTTATATTTTTTACTTCCAAGTCCGTTTGTGGTAATTTCGTTGACGGGAATTCAATTTTCTGTTCTTTTAGCCACTGCGGTCCCTCCCACCAGATCTTGTAGTCGTTCAGGAGGGCGGGATAGATACCTCGCGATGCCACATCTGCAGGATTTTCTTGTGATTTCACATGGAACCATTTGTTGCTGTCGGTCAGTGCTTGAATTTCAGCCACTCTGTTTCCTACGAATGTTTTCCATTTATGTGGGTCTTCCCGTATCCATGCAAGAACAATTGTGGAATCGGTCCATGCGAAGTATGAAATATTTTCGATTTCTAAGCTGTCTCTAGCCTCCTTCAGTAAATTCGCTAGGAGTGTTGCACCGCATAGTTCCAGTCTTGGCAGTGAGAGCTTGGATTCGAGTGGGGCAACCTTCGTTTTTGCAGTGAGTAGAGTTGATGAGACCTTTCTACCTTGTATGACTCGAATGTAGACGGCTGCACTATATGCTCTCTCAGATGCATCTGAGAAGCCATGTAGCTCACATGCTCCATTTCTTCCTGTGTATCCAACCCACCTAGGAATTTCAGTTCGTTGCAGAATTGGTAATTCGTCCAGTATTCTGCTCCATTTTTGCACTATATTCTGTGGTAGATTCTCGTCCCAGGAGGATTTCTGGATCCAAATGTCTTGTAGCAAGAGTTTTATTTTGATGGTTACTGGGGAAATGAGCCCAATTGGGTCAAAGATTTTTGCCGCCTCGGATAATATATTGCGCTTTGTTGCTGCACGCTCTGGATGTATGGTGATTTGCATCCTGAATCTGTCCGTGGTTGGGTTCCAGTATACTCCCAACGCTTTAATTGTCCTTTCCTTATCGAAGTCACGATCGGTTGCGGCTTCTCGCAAGTCCCATGGGATTTGCGTCATCAGGTTTCTATTGTTGCTTGACCATTTTCTTAGCTTGAAGCCACCACCATCAAGCAGTTTGATCAATTGATCGCTTGCAATAGTTGCTTCCTCTAGTGAGTTTCCTCCAGACACAACATCATCAACGTATGTGTCGTGTAATATTATATGAGATGCTCTAGGATACTTGTTTTCGTCATCCTTGGCCAACTGCTGAAGAGTACGAATCGCTAGATATGGCGCTGAAGCGGTTCCGTACGTGACGGTTGTCAATTTGTATTCACGAATCGGGTCTTTGGGCGATTCTCTCCACAGTATTCGTTGGTAGCTTTGATCACGAACATCGATCATGATTTGGCGGTACATCTTTTCGATGTCTGCGGTAAAAACAATTTTATGTTTTCTCCATCTAAGCAGGATGGACAGTAGTTTTTGCTGTATTTGTGGGCCGACCATCATGAGTTCGTTCAGGCTCTTCGTATTATTCCGTTTGGCTGAGGCATCAAATACCACTCTCAGTTTTGTTGTTGTGCTGTCTTGCTTGAGCACGGCATGGTGTGGCAAGTAGTATTTCCCCTCCAGAGTGTCTTCAGTTGGTACCATGTGTCCTAGACGTAGGTATTCGGCAATGAAGTCCTTATACATGACTTCAAATGTGTGGTTATTTTTAAATTTCCGTTCCATTTGGAATAGTCGTACAAGGGCTAATTCTCTTGTTCTGTGTAGATTCTCCGCTTCGTCAGGATTTTCTCGGAATGGAATTCTGACTGTATATCGACCGTCAGAACTTCGTCTATGTGTCGTTCTGAAGTGTGTTTCACAAGCAATCTCCTCGCTTGTCATGATTGGCTCGCGCTGGAGTTCCTCCACCTCCCAAAATTTGCGAAGGTCCTTGCTGATATCTACTTCCGCTATCATGCATTGAATCTTTGTATCGTTTCTAATCTTTGTCTGAACTTCACCAGATAGAATCCAACCCAGTTTCGTCTGTTGTGCGACTGGAGCTCCAGGGGGACCGAGTAGAACTTTGTCCGTTAGGATCTTTCCTAACACGTCAGCTCCAAGGAGTACATCAATTCGTCCTGGTGTGTCGAAATGAGGATCTGCTAGTATTAAATCTCGTGTATGTTCCCATACATTCGGTGTTACTTTCTCTGAGGGTAGAATTCTAGTTAACTTCTTGAGTATAATTGCAGTTGTTACAAGCTCAAACGTTGAGGCGAATCTTGGTTTTATTGTTAATTCTACGCAGGCGCGCATGGTTCCTAACTCTATTTCTCCAACCCCAGTCAGGACTCTATGAGTTCTTAATTTTGGCAATTTCAGTCTCTGTGCTGCGTCTTCGGTTATGAAGCTGCCTTGAGATCCTTGGTCTATGAGTGCTCTTAATGCGACGACATGACCATTTTTTGTAGTTGTATGAATGACTGCTGTAGGAAGCATCACCGTGCATTGTCCATTGATTTCTGCTATGTACGTACTGACTTCAGTAGAGTTTGATGGTTGGCTTTTGTTATTAACTAGTTTATCGGCTTCAGTCGGAGCGTTTGTTGAGGTTGAATGTAGAAGTGTATGATGTTTCTTCTTACAGATTTTGCATAGTCTCCAGCTTTTACATGTATTCGTCACATGTCCCTTGACCAAGCAGTTGGTACATAGACTTGATTTTCGAACTGCATCATATTTTTGTTGGATCGGCATTTTTGCGAATTTCTCACAGGAGTATATTTTGTGATTTGCCTTGCAGATTGGACACAGAGTTTGCATTGCGATGGAGCCATGATGGATTTTTAAATCTTTGCTCTTCCAGGGAGCAACTCTTTGTTTGGTTGAACCTTGTTTCAAGTTCTCGGTAGGGTTGATTACTTCTAAAGTATAGAACCGTCTCTCCAAGAATTCTATAAATTTGCTTACGCTCTCTACTTCTCTTGGATTTTGTAGTGACTGTTCATAGAGATTACGGCTTTCCTTGTCTAGCTTCTGTGTCAGTAGGAATACTATCAGTGGATCCCAATTTGATGTATCAATCCCAAGGTTCTTGAGTGCTTGCAAACACTCTGTTGTAGTATCATGAAGTCTTTTCAGCCCCTGGTGTGATTCGATGTTGAGAGTTGGTTGATTGAGGAGAAAGCGTAGTTGAGCATTTACTAGTGCCCTTTCGTTTTGGTATCGTTTGTTGAGGATATTCCAGGCGGTTTCAAAATTTTCCTGTGTGATTTGTAGATGATTGACTAATTCACTTGGTTCACCCATCAGATTTGCCTTTAAGTAGAAGAGTTTCTCCGTCTTACTCAAGTTCTCGTCATTGTGAATTAATTCTGTAAAGATGTTCTTGAATGTTGGCCATTTCAAGTAGTCTCCGTCAAATGTTGGGACGTTTATTGGTTGGATTTTCATTTTATGCTTTCTTTGATTTCCCCAAACGTTATCATTGCATACTTGTGTTGGCGCTGAAGTTGTTTGATTGTCCAATCGCTCTTGAATTTTTATCTGAATACTTTGGTAGGATTCCTCCGTCTTGGCGAATACATTATTCTCAAAGTACGCGTCACTGAATGTTTCCATGCCCATTATTTCTGTGTGTATATCGACAACACGTTCCCAGTAATCATTTATAAGTTTCGCCTTCTGTATGTAGTACGCTGTTGACATAGGCGATGTGATATCGTTTTCGGTTTTTTGTATCACCCTTTTGAGAGAGTCGATCATGGCATTCTGTCTTTTTATTCTCCTTAGTTGATCTTCAACCATTCCTGATGTTTGCTTTTTCTGGATAGCCTTTCCAAGTGCATCTTCCATCAATTCCCGGGTTTGATCAAAGATGCTCTCTATTTTGGCGTAGTAGTTTTCGGAAAAATATTTGTGGTCTGGATGTGCCTCTTTGAACTGCTCCAGTTCGCCGTGTTGACTTTCAAATTCAGCCCATGCTCTTTGTAGTGCTTGCAGACGGGTTTCCACATATTCCTTGGTTTTCCGGGACTGTGAGTCCTTCCGGAAGTTGTTATATAATTTTTGGATGTTCTTTGATGTAGCGCTTTGTAGAGTTATTAGCTTCTCCATGGTTGTGCACTAAAGGTGTGGATTGATATAGCTGAAATTAACGAGGATTTTCCTCACTTTTATTACTTTACAGAGCCTCAAGACACGTTGTTCTAGAGGATGTTTTTTTAGTTATATTGCCTCAAGACACGATGTTCTAGAGGAATTTTTGTTTATTCTAAAGACACTTGGTTCTTTAGAATTTTACTTTTTCGCTCGAAGGACCAAATGTATGATTCAGGTTGAATAAAATGAAACTGAATGGGTTTGTCGAAGACCGCACAACTTCAACAATTTGGAGCGGTTTTATGCACAGAAAGACTCAATGGATTTACTCTTTAAGTTATTTATTCCAACTGCCAGGTACTCTTATCAGCTACATATTTATACATAAATTGATTGCTTAATTAGCAATAATAAAGTTGTTGCACCAGAATGCGTGAATCAAGAGTTCATTCGCCAATTTTTATGTTCATTAATTGTTATTGCTGACATTGCAGCAAAGCGCATTCACCTCATGACTGAGAATGAATCGACCCGTGCAGGTGAATGAGCTTTTGATTCAGCATTTTACATGTGATGATTGATATATTGACAATTGAGAACGAACGTGAAAATTTAAGCAATTTTGACTAAATCTTAATGATACGTATGATGGATTTATATGTGCTGCGCACATATTATGTATTATGTATTATGTATTATGTATTATGTATTATGTATTATGTATTATGTATTATGTATTATGTATTATGTATTATGTATTATGTATTATGTATTATGTATTATGTATTATGTATTATGTATTATGTATTATGTATTATGTATTATGTATTATGTATTATGTATTATGTATTATGTATTATGTATTATGTATTATGTATTATGTATTATGTATTATGTATTATGTATTATGTATTATGTATTATGTATTATGTATTATGTATTATGTATTATGTATTATGTATTATGTATTATGTATTATGTATTATGTATTATGTATTATGTATTATGTATTATGTATTATGTATTATGTATTATGTATTATGTATTATGTATTATGTATTATGTATTATGTATTATGTATTATGTATTATGTATTATGTATTATGTTATATGTATTATGTATTATGTTATTATTATTATGTATTATGTATTATGTATTATGTATTATGTATTATGTATTATGTATTATGTATTATGTATTATGTATTATGTATTATGTATTATGTATTATGTATTATGTATTATGTATTATGTATTATGTATTATGTATTATGTATTATGTATTATGTATTATGTATTATGTATTATGTATTATGTATTATGTATTATGTATTATGTATTATGTATTATTTATTATTTATTATTTATTATGTATTATGTATTATGTATTATGTATTATGTATTATGTATTATGTATTATGTATTATGTATTATGTATTATGTATTATGTATTATGTATTATGTATTATGTATTATGTATTATGTATTATGTATTATGTATTATGTATTATGTATTATGTATTATGTATTATGTATTATGTATTATGTATTATGTATTATGTATTATGTATTATGTATTATGTATTATGTATTATGTATTATGTATTATGTATTATGTATTATGTATTATGTATTATGTATTATGTATTATGTATTATGTATTATGTATTATGTATTATGTATTATGTATTATGTATTATGTATTATGTATTATGTATTATGTATTATGTATTATGTATTATGTATTATGTATTATGTATTATGTATTATGTATTATGTATTATGTATTATGTATTATGTATTATGTATTATGTATTATGTATTATGTATTATGTATTATGTATTATGTATTATGTATTATGTATTATGTATTATGTATTATGTATTATGTATTATGTATTATGTATTATGTATTATGTATTATGTATTATGTATTATGTATTATGTATTATGTATTATGTATTATGTATTATGTATTATGTATTATGTATTATGTATTATGTATTATGTATTATGTATTATGTATTATGTATTATGTATTATGTATTATGTATTATGTATTATGTATTATGTATTATGTATTATGTATTATGTATTATGTATTATGTATTATGTATTATGTATTATGTATTATGTATTATGTATTATGTATTATGTATTATGTATTATGTATTATGTATTATGTATTATGTATTATGTATTATGTATTATGTATTATGTATTATGTATTATGTATTATGTATTATGTATTATGTATTATGTATTATGTATTATGTATTATGTATTATGTATTATGTATTATGTATTATGTATTATGTATTATGTATTATGTATTATGTATTATGTATTATGTATTATGTATTATGTATTATGTATTATGTATTATGTATTATGTATTATGTATTATGTATTATGTATTATGTATTATGTATTATGTATTATGTATTATGTATTATGTATTATGTATTATGTATTATGTATTATGTATTATGTATTATGTATTATGTATTATGTATTATGTATTATGTATTATGTATTATGTATTATGTATTATGTATTATGTATTATGTATTATGTATTATGTATTATGTATTATGTATTATGTATTATGTATTATGTATTATGTATTATGTAATTATGTATTATGTATTATGTATTATGTATTATGTATTATGTATTATGTATTATGTATTATGTATTATGTATTATGTATTATGTATTATGTATTATGTATTATGTATTATGTATTATGTATTATGTATTATGTATTATGTATTATGTATTATGTATTATGTATTATGTATTATGTATTATGTATTATGTATTATGTATTATGTATTATGTATTATGTATTATGTATTATGTATTATGTATTATGTATTATGTATTATGTATTATGTATTATGTATTATGTATTATGTATTATGTATTATGTATTATGTATTATGTATTATGTATTATGTATTATGTATTATGTATTATGTATTGTATTATGTATTATGTATTATGTATTATGTATTATGTATTATGTATTATGTATTATGTATTATGTATTATGTATTATGTATTATGTATTATGTATTATGTATTATGTATTATGTATTATGTATTATGTATTATGTATTATGTATTATGTATTATGTATTATGTATTATGTATTATGTATTATGTATTATGTATTATGTATTATGTATTATGTATTATGTATTATGTATTATGTATTATGTATTATGTATTATGTATTATGTATTATGTATTATGTATTATGTATTATGTATTATGTATTATGTATTATGTATTATGTATTATGTATTATGTATTATGTATTATGTATTATGTATTATGTATTATGTATTATGTATTATGTATTATGTATTATGTATTATGTATTATGTATTATGTATTATGTATTATGTATTATGTATTATGTATTATGTATTATGTATTATGTATTATGTATTATGTATTATGTATTATGTATTATGTATTATGTATTATGTATTATGTATTATGTATTATGTATTATGTATTATGTATTATGTATTATGTATTATGTATTATGTATTATGTATTATGTATTATGTATTATGTATTATGTATTATGTATTATGTATTATGTATTATGTATTATGTATTATGTATTATGTATTATGTATTATGTATTATGTATTATGTATTATGTATTATGTATTATGTATTATGTATTATGTATTATGTATTATGTATTATGTATTATGTATTATGTATTATGTATTATGTATTATGTATTATGTATTATGTATTATGTATTATGTATTATGTATTATGTATTATGTATTATGTATTATGTATTATGTATTATGTATTATGTATTATGTATTATGTATTATGTATTATGTATTATGTATTATGTATTATGTATTATGTATTATGTATTATGTATTATGTATTATGTATTATGTATTATGTATTATGTATTATGTATTATGTATTATGTATTATGTATTATGTATTATGTATTATGTATTATGTATTATGTATTATGTATTATGTATTATGTATTATGTATTATGTATTATGTATTATGTATTATGTATTATGTATTATGTATTATGTATTATGTATTATGTATTATGTATTATGTATTATGTATTATGTATTATGTATTATGTATTATGTATTATGTATTATGTATTATGTATTATGTATTATGTATTATGTATTATGTATTATGTATTATGTATTATGTATTATGTATTATGTATTATGTATTATGTATTATGTATTATGTATTATGTATTATGTATTATGTATTATGTATTATGTATTATGTATTATGTATTATGTATTATGTATTATGTATTATGTATTATGTATTATGTATTATGTATTATGTATTATGTATTATGTATTATGTATTATGTATTATGTATTATGTATTATGTTTATTATGTATTATGTATTATGTATTATGTATTATGTATTATGTATTATGTATTATGTATTATGTATTATGTATTATGTATTATGTATTATGTATTATGTATTATGTATTATGTATTATGTATTATGTATTATGTATTATGTATTATGTATTATGTATTATGTATTATGTATTATGTATTATGTATTATGTATTATGTATTATGTATTATGTATTATGTATTATGTATTATGTATTATGTATTATGTATTATGTATTATGTATTATGTATTATGTATTATGTATTATGTATTATGTATTATGTATTATGTATTATGTATTATGTATTATGTATTATGTATTATGTATTATGTATTATGTATTATGTATTATGTATTATGTATTATGTATTATGTATTATGTATTATGTATTATGTATTATGTATTATGTATTATGTATTATGTATTATGTATTATGTATTATGTATTATGTATTATGTATTATGTATTATGTATTATGTATTATGTATTATGTATTATGTATTATGTATTATGTATTATGTATTATGTATTATGTATTATGTATTATGTATTATGTATTATGTATTATGTATTATGTATTATGTATTATGTATTATGTATTATGTATTATGTATTATGTATTATGTATTATGTATTATGTATTATGTATTATGTATTATGTATTATGTATTATGTATTATGTATTATGTATTATGTATTATGTATTATGTATTATGTATTATGTATTATGTATTATGTATTATGTATTATGTATTATGTATTATGTATTATGTATTATGTATTATGTATTATGTATTATGTATTATGTATTATGTATTATGTATTATGTATTATGTATTATGTATTATGTATTATGTATTATGTATTATGTATTATGTATTATGTATTATGTATTATGTATTATGTATTATGTATTATGTATTATGTATTATGTATTATGTATTATGTATTATGTATTATGTATTATGTATTATGTATTATGTATTATGTATTATGTATTATGTATTATGTATTATGTATTATGTATTATGTATTATGTATTATGTATTATGTATTATGTATTATGTATTATGTATTATGTATTATGTATTATGTATTATGTATTATGTATTATGTATTATGTATTATGTATTATGTATTATGTATTATGTATTATGTATTATGTATTATGTATTATGTATTATGTATTATGTATTATGTATTATGTATTATGTATTATGTATTATGTATTATGTATTATGTATTATGTATTATGTATTATGTATTATGTATTATGTATTATGTATTATGTATTATGTATTATGTATTATGTATTATGTATTATGTATTATGTATTATGTATTATGTATTATGTATTATGTATTATGTATTATGTATTATGTATTATGTATTATGTATTATGTATTATGTATTATGTATTATGTATTATGTATTATGTATTATGTATTATGTATTATGTATTATGTATTATGTATTATGTATTATGTATTATGTATTATGTATTATGTATTATGTATTATGTATTATGTATTATGTATTATGTATTATGTATTATGTATTATGTATTATGTATTATGTATTATGTATTATGTATTATGTATTATGTATTATGTATTATGTATTATGTATTATGTATTATGTATTATGTATTATGTATTATGTATTATGTATTATGTATTATGTATTATGTATTATGTATTATGTATTATGTATTATGTATTATGTATTATGTATTATGTATTATGTATTATGTATTATGTATTATGTATTATGTATTATGTATTATGTATTATGTATTATGTATTATGTATTATGTATTATGTATTATGTATTATGTATTATGTATTATGTATTATGTATTATGTATTATGTATTATGTATTATGTATTATGTATTATGTATTATGTATTATGTATTATGTATTATGTATTATGTATTATGTATTATGTATTATGTATTATGTATTATGTATTATGTATTATGTATTATGTATTATGTATTATGTATTATGTATTATGTATTATGTATTATGTATTATGTATTATGTATTATGTATTATGTATTATGTATTATGTATTATGTATTATGTATTATGTATTATGTATTATGTATTATGTATTATGTATTATGTATTATGTATTATGTATTATGTATTATGTATTATGTATTATGTATTATGTATTATGTATTATGTATTATGTATTATGTATTATGTATTATGTATTATGTATTATGTATTATGTATTATGTATTATGTATTATGTATTATGTATTATGTATTATGTATTATGTATTATGTATTATGTATTATGTATTATGTATTATGTATTATGTATTATGTATTATGTATTATGTATTATGTATTATGTATTATGTATTATGTATTATGTATTATGTATTATGTATTATGTATTATGTATTATGTATTATGTATTATGTATTATGTATTATGTATTATGTATTATGTATTATGTATTATGTATTATGTATTATGTATTATGTATTATGTATTATGTATTATGTATTATGTATTATGTATTATGTATTATGTATTATGTATTATGTATTATGTATTATGTATTATGTATTATGTATTATGTATTATGTATTATGTATTATGTATTATGTATTATGTATTATGTATTATGTATTATGTATTATGTATTATGTATTATGTATTATGTATTATGTATTATGTATTATGTATTATGTATTATGTATTATGTATTATGTATTATGTATTATGTATTATGTATTATGTATTATGTATTATGTATTATGTATTATGTATTATGTATTATGTATTATGTATTATGTATTATGTATTATGTATTATGTATTATGTATTATGTATTATGTATTATGTATTATGTATTATGTATTATGTATTATGTATTATGTATTATGTATTATGTATTATGTATTATGTATTATGTATTATGTATTATGTATTATGTATTATGTATTATGTATTATGTATTATGTATTATGTATTATGTATTATGTATTATGTATTATGTATTATGTATTATGTATTATGTATTATGTATTATGTATTATGTATTATGTATTATGTATTATGTATTATGTATTATGTATTATGTATTATGTATTATGTATTATGTATTATGTATTATGTATTATGTATTATGTATTATGTATTATGTATTATGTATTATGTATTATGTATTATGTATTATGTATTATGTATTATGTATTATGTATTATGTATTATGTATTATGTATTATGTATTATGTATTATGTATTATGTATTATGTATTATGTATTATGTATTATGTATTATGTATTATGTATTATGTATTATGTATTATGTATTATGTATTATGTATTATGTATTATGTATTATGTATTATGTATTATGTATTATGTATTATGTATTATGTATTATGTATTATGTATTATGTATTATGTATTATGTATTATGTATTATGTATTATGTATTATGTATTATGTATTATGTATTATGTATTATGTATTATGTATTATGTATTATGTATTATGTATTATGTATTATGTATTATGTATTATGTATTATGTATTATGTATTATGTATTATGTATTATGTATTATGTATTATGTATTATGTATTATGTATTATGTATTATGTATTATGTATTATGTATTATGTATTATGTATTATGTATTATGTATTATGTATTATGTATTATGTATTATGTATTATGTATTATGTATTATGTATTATGTATTATGTATTATGTATTATGTATTATGTATTATGTATTATGTATTATGTATTATGTATTATGTATTATGTATTATGTATTATGTATTATGTATTATGTATTATGTATTATGTATTATGTATTATGTATTATGTATTATGTATTATGTATTATGTATTATGTATTATGTATTATGTATTATGTATTATGTATTATGTATTATGTATTATGTATTATGTATTATGTATTATGTATTATGTATTATGTATTATGTATTATGTATTATGTATTATGTATTATGTATTATGTATTATGTATTATGTATTATGTATTATGTATTATGTATTATGTATTATGTATTATGTATTATGTATTATGTATTATGTATTATGTATTATGTATTATGTATTATGTATTATGTATTATGTATTATGTATTATGTATTATGTATTATGTATTATGTATTATGTATTATGTATTATGTATTATGTATTATGTATTATGTATTATGTATTATGTATTATGTATTATGTATTATGTATTATGTATTATGTATTATGTATTATGTATTATGTATTATGTATTATGTATTATGTATTATGTATTATGTATTATGTATTATGTATTATGTATTATGTATTATGTATTATGTATTATGTATTATGTATTATGTATTATGTATTATGTATTATGTATTATGTATTATGTATTATGTATTATGTATTATGTATTATGTATTATGTATTATGTATTATGTATTATGTATTATGTATTATGTATTATGTATTATGTATTATGTATTATGTATTATGTATTATGTATTATGTATTATGTATTATGTATTATGTATTATGTATTATGTATTATGTATTATGTATTATGTATTATGTATTATGTATTATGTATTATGTATTATGTATTATGTATTATGTATTATGTATTATGTATTATGTATTATGTATTATGTATTATGTATTATGTATTATGTATTATGTATTATGTATTATGTATTATGTATTATGTATTATGTATTATGTATTATGTATTATGTATTATGTATTATGTATTATGTATTATGTATTATGTATTATGTATTATGTATTATGTATTATGTATTATGTATTATGTATTATGTATTATGTATTATGTATTATGTATTATGTATTATGTATTATGTATTATGTATTATGTATTATGTATTATGTATTATGTATTATGTATTATGTGTATTATGTATTATGTATTATGTATTATGTATTATGTATTATGTATTATGTATTATGTATTATGTATTATGTATTATGTATTATGTATTATGTATTATGTATTATGTATTATGTATTATGTATTATGTATTATGTATTATGTATTATGTATTATGTATTATGTATTATGTATTATGTATTATGTATTATGTATTATGTATTATGTATTATGTATTATGTATTATGTATTATGTATTATGTATTATGTATTATGTATTATGTATTATGTATTATGTATTATGTATTATGTATTATGTATTATGTATTATGTATTATGTATTATGTATTATGTATTATGTATTATGTATTATGTATTATGTATTATGTATTATGTATTATGTATTATGTATTATGTATTATGTATTATGTATTATGTATTATGTATTATGTATTATGTATTATGTATTATGTATTATGTATTATGTATTATGTATTATGTATTATGTATTATGTATTATGTATTATGTATTATGTATTATGTATTATGTATTATGTATTATGTATTATGTATTATGTATTATGTATTATGTATTATGTATTATGTATTATGTATTATGTATTATGTATTATGTATTATGTATTATGTATTATGTATTATGTATTATGTATTATGTATTATGTATTATGTATTATGTATTATGTATTATGTATTATGTATTATGTATTATGTATTATGTATTATGTATTATGTATTATGTATTATGTATTATGTATTATGTATTATGTATTATGTATTATGTATTATGTATTATGTATTATGTATTATGTATTATGTATTATGTATTATGTATTATGTATTATGTATTATGTATTATGTATTATGTATTATGTATTATGTATTATGTATTATGTATTATGTATTATGTATTATGTATTATGTATTATGTATTATGTATTATGTATTATGTATTATGTATTATGTATTATGTATTATGTATTATGTATTATGTATTATGTATTATGTATTATGTATTATGTATTATGTATTATGTATTATGTATTATGTATTATGTATTATGTATTATGTATTATGTATTATGTATTATGTATTATGTATTATGTATTATGTATTATGTATTATGTATTATGTATTATGTATTATGTATTATGTATTATGTATTATGTATTATGTATTATGTATTATGTATTATGTATTATGTATTATGTATTATGTATTATGTATTATGTATTATGTATTATGTATTATGTATTATGTATTATGTATTATGTATTATGTATTATGTATTATGTATTATGTATTATGTATTATGTATTATGTATTATGTATTATGTATTATGTATTATGTATTATGTATTATGTATTATGTATTATGTATTATGTATTATGTATTATGTATTATGTATTATGTATTATGTATTATGTATTATGTATTATGTATTATGTATTATGTATTATGTATTATGTATTATGTATTATGTATTATGTATTATGTATTATGTATTATGTATTATGTATTATGTATTATGTATTATGTATTATGTATTATGTATTATGTATTATGTATTATGTATTATGTATTATGTATTATGTATTATGTATTATGTATTATGTATTATGTATTATGTATTATGTATTATGTATTATGTATTATGTATTATGTATTATGTATTATGTATTATGTATTATGTATTATGTATTATGTATTATGTATTATGTATTATGTATTATGTATTATGTATTATGTATTATGTATTATGTATTATGTATTATGTATTATGTATTATGTATTATGTATTATGTATTATGTATTATGTATTATGTATTATGTATTATGTATTATGTATTATGTATTATGTATTATGTATTATGTATTATGTATTATGTATTATGTATTATGTATTATGTATTATGTATTATGTATTATGTATTATGTATTATGTATTATGTATTATGTATTATGTATTATGTATTATGTATTATGTATTATGTATTATGTATTATGTATTATGTATTATGTATTATGTATTATGTATTATGTATTATGTATTATGTATTATGTATTATGTATTATGTATTATGTATTATGTATTATGTATTATGTATTATGTATTATGTATTATGTATTATGTATTATGTATTATGTATTATGTATTATGTATTATGTATTATGTATTATGTATTATGTATTATGTATTATGTATTATGTATTATGTATTATGTATTATGTATTATGTATTATGTATTATGTATTATGTATTATGTATTATGTATTATGTATTATGTATTATGTATTATGTATTATGTATTATGTATTATGTATTATGTATTATGTATTATGTATTATGTATTATGTATTATGTATTATGTATTATGTATTATGTATTATGTATTATGTATTATGTATTATGTATTATGTATTATGTATTATGTATTATGTATTATGTATTATGTATTATGTATTATGTATTATGTATTATGTATTATGTATTATGTATTATGTATTATGTATTATGTATTATGTATTATGTATTATGTATTATGTATTATGTATTATGTATTATGTATTATGTATTATGTATTATGTATTATGTATTATGTATTATGTATTATGTATTATGTATTATGTATTATGTATTATGTATTATGTATTATGTATTATGTATTATGTATTATGTATTATGTATTATGTATTATGTATTATGTATTATGTATTATGTATTATGTATTATGTATTATGTATTATGTATTATGTATTATGTATTATGTATTATGTATTATGTATTATGTATTATGTATTATGTATTATGTATTATGTATTATGTATTATGTATTATGTATTATGTATTATGTATTATGTATTATGTATTATGTATTATGTATTATGTATTATGTATTATGTATTATGTATTATGTATTATGTATTATGTATTATGTATTATGTATTATGTATTATGTATTATGTATTATGTATTATGTATTATGTATTATGTATTATGTATTATGTATTATGTATTATGTATTATGTATTATGTATTATGTATTATGTATTATGTATTATGTATTATGTATTATGTATTATGTATTATGTATTATGTATTATGTATTATGTATTATGTATTATGTATTATGTATTATGTATTATGTATTATGTATTATGTATTATGTATTATGTATTATGTATTATGTATTATGTATTATGTATTATGTATTATGTATTATGTATTATGTATTATGTATTATGTATTATGTATTATGTATTATGTATTATGTATTATGTATTATGTATTATGTATTATGTATTATGTATTATGTATTATGTATTATGTATTATGTATTATGTATTATGTATTATGTATTATGTATTATGTATTATGTATTATGTATTATGTATTATGTATTATGTATTATGTATTATGTATTATGTATTATGTATTATGTATTATGTATTATGTATTATGTATTATGTATTATGTATTATGTATTATGTATTATGTATTATGTATTATGTATTATGTATTATGTATTATGTATTATGTATTATGTATTATGTATTATGTATTATGTATTATGTATTATGTATTATGTATTATGTATTATGTATTATGTATTATGTATTATGTATTATGTATTATGTATTATGTATTATGTATTATGTATTATGTATTATGTATTATGTATTATGTATTATGTATTATGTATTATGTATTATGTATTATGTATTATGTATTATGTATTATGTATTATGTATTATGTATTATGTATTATGTATTATGTATTATGTATTATGTATTATGTATTATGTATTATGTATTATGTATTATGTATTATGTATTATGTATTATGTATTATGTATTATGTATTATGTATTATGTATTATGTATTATGTATTATGTATTATGTATTATGTATTATGTATTATGTATTATGTATTATGTATTATGTATTATGTATTATGTATTATGTATTATGTATTATGTATTATGTATTATGTATTATGTATTATGTATTATGTATTATGTATTATGTATTATGTATTATGTATTATGTATTATGTATTATGTATTATGTATTATGTATTATGTATTATGTATTATGTATTATGTATTATGTATTATGTATTATGTATTATGTATTATGTATTATGTATTATGTATTATGTATTATGTATTATGTATTATGTATTATGTATTATGTATTATGTATTATGTATTATGTATTATGTATTATGTATTATGTATTATGTATTATGTATTATGTATTATGTATTATGTATTATGTATTATGTATTATGTATTATGTATTATGTATTATGTATTATGTATTATGTATTATGTATTATGTATTATGTATTATGTATTATGTATTATGTATTATGTATTATGTATTATGTATTATGTATTATGTATTATGTATTATGTATTATGTATTATGTATTATGTATTATGTATTATGTATTATGTATTATGTATTATGTATTATGTATTATGTATTATGTATTATGTATTATGTATTATGTATTATGTATTATGTATTATGTATTATGTATTATGTATTATGTATTATGTATTATGTATTATGTATTATGTATTATGTATTATGTATTATGTATTATGTATTATGTATTATGTATTATGTATTATGTATTATGTATTATGTATTATGTATTATGTATTATGTATTATGTATTATGTATTATGTATTATGTATTATGTATTATGTATTATGTATTATGTATTATGTATTATGTATTATGTATTATGTATTATGTATTATGTATTATGTATTATGTATTATGTATTATGTATTATGTATTATGTATTATGTATTATGTATTATGTATTATGTATTATGTATTATGTATTATGTATTATGTATTATGTATTATGTATTATGTATTATGTATTATGTATTATGTATTATGTATTATGTATTATGTATTATGTATTATGTATTATGTATTATGTATTATGTATTATGTATTATGTATTATGTATTATGTATTATGTATTATGTATTATGTATTATGTATTATGTATTATGTATTATGTATTATGTATTATGTATTATGTATTATGTATTATGTATTATGTATTATGTATTATGTATTATGTATTATGTATTATGTATTATGTATTATGTATTATGTATTATGTATTATGTATTATGTATTATGTATTATGTATTATGTATTATGTATTATGTATTATGTATTATGTATTATGTATTATGTATTATGTATTATGTATTATGTATTATGTATTATGTATTATGTATTATGTATTATGTATTATGTATTATGTATTATGTATTATGTATTATGTATTATGTATTATGTATTATGTATTATGTATTATGTATTATGTATTATGTATTATGTATTATGTATTATGTATTATGTATTATGTATTATGTATTATGTATTATGTATTATGTATTATGTATTATGTATTATGTATTATGTATTATGTATTATGTATTATGTATTATGTATTATGTATTATGTATTATGTATTATGTATTATGTATTATGTATTATGTATTATGTATTATGTATTATGTATTATGTATTATGTATTATGTATTATGTATTATGTATTATGTATTATGTATTATGTATTATGTATTATGTATTATGTATTATGTATTATGTATTATGTATTATGTATTATGTATTATGTATTATGTATTATGTATTATGTATTATGTATTATGTATTATGTATTATGTATTATGTATTATGTATTATGTATTATGTATTATGTATTATGTATTATGTATTATGTATTATGTATTATGTATTATGTATTATGTATTATGTATTATGTATTATGTATTATGTATTATGTATTATGTATTATGTATTATGTATTATGTATTATGTATTATGTATTATGTATTATGTATTATGTATTATGTATTATGTATTATGTATTATGTATTATGTATTATGTATTATGTATTATGTATTATGTATTATGTATTATGTATTATGTATTATGTATTATGTATTATGTATTATGTATTATGTATTATGTATTATGTATTATGTATTATGTATTATGTATTATGTATTATGTATTATGTATTATGTATTATGTATTATGTATTATGTATTATGTATTATGTATTATGTATTATGTATTATGTATTATGTATTATGTATTATGTATTATGTATTATGTATTATGTATTATGTATTATGTATTATGTATTATGTATTATGTATTATGTATTATGTATTATGTATTATGTATTATGTATTATGTATTATGTATTATGTATTATGTATTATGTATTATGTATTATGTATTATGTATTATGTATTATGTATTATGTATTATGTATTATGTATTATGTATTATGTATTATGTATTATGTATTATGTATTATGTATTATGTATTATGTATTATGTATTATGTATTATGTATTATGTATTATGTATTATGTATTATGTATTATGTATTATGTATTATGTATTATGTATTATGTATTATGTATTATGTATTATGTATTATGTATTATGTATTATGTATTATGTATTATGTATTATGTATTATGTATTATGTATTATGTATTATGTATTATGTATTATGTATTATGTATTATGTATTATGTATTATGTATTATGTATTATGTATTATGTATTATGTATTATGTATTATGTATTATGTATTATGTATTATGTATTATGTATTATGTATTATGTATTATGTATTATGTATTATGTATTATGTATTATGTATTATGTATTATGTATTATGTATTATGTATTATGTATTATGTATTATGTATTATGTATTATGTATTATGTATTATGTATTATGTATTATGTATTATGTATTATGTATTATGTATTATGTATTATGTATTATGTATTATGTATTATGTATTATGTATTATGTATTATGTATTATGTATTATGTATTATGTATTATGTATTATGTATTATGTATTATGTATTATGTATTATGTATTATGTATTATGTATTATGTATTATGTATTATGTATTATGTATTATGTATTATGTATTATGTATTATGTATTATGTATTATGTATTATGTATTATGTATTATGTATTATGTATTATGTATTATGTATTATGTATTATGTATTATGTATTATGTATTATGTATTATGTATTATGTATTATGTATTATGTATTATGTATTATGTATTATGTATTATGTATTATGTATTATGTATTATGTATTATGTATTATGTATTATGTATTATGTATTATGTATTATGTATTATGTATTATGTATTATGTATTATGTATTATGTATTATGTATTATGTATTATGTATTATGTATTATGTATTATGTATTATGTATTATGTATTATGTATTATGTATTATGTATTATGTATTATGTATTATTTATTTATTTATTTATTTACAGTCTACAGAGTAAGTCTCCAACAGACAGATACAAATTAATGAACTTATAACTATGAGTATAACAAAAATAACAAAAAGAAAAACTTAGGAAACTAATTGTATTAAAATAATCACTAGGCAAGATTACACAACATCAATAACCAATATTATTACATAGAATGGACTTGAATGCATCTCTATCCACAGTTAAATCAATTGCATCATAAATCTCATTAAAAAGGTTAGAGCAATACGTTATTGGTTCATGTTGGCCATAACCAGTCCTATGCTGAGAAGCAAACAATAGAGGTCTCGATCTTAAAGATACGCCAGGTGCATAGATATTAAAAAGAGCAAGCAATGAAGTAGATTTAATTCGAAAACATAAAACATCCCTGACAAACATTATACTAGCAATATGCCTTCTAGTTTCTAAAGTCTGAAGTCCAAGAAGCAAACATCTAGAATTATACGAAGGAATACTGTTTTGCCAACTAATCTTACGTAGAGCAAAACGAGTAAAAGACTTTTGAATAGATTCAATACGAGAACTGTGGAAAGAGGTAAGGGGATTCCACACAACGGATGCGTATTCTAGGTGAGAACGAACAAGAGACATGTAAAGGACTTTTAACGTAAACGAATCTCGGAAATCAGTAGAATTTCGTTTTAGAAAACCAAGCATTTTAAAGGCTTTTGAGCATACCATATCAACATGGCAAGATGAACTAAACCTATGATCAAGATTGACACCAAGATCACAGATAGTATCAGGGGAGTCAATGATCACACCATTAATATTATAAGAATGAGAGAACGGAACAATAAGTCGATAAAAAGAAAATGCTTTACATTTAAGGGGATTTAACTCCAACCTATTAGCTTTGCACCAGCAAGAAAAGATGTCAAGTTCTTTCTGAAGAATACTACAGTCAGATAATGAAGAAATTGAAGTAAAAATCTTCATATCATCCGCAAATAATAGCGCATTGGCACGCGAAAATATACTACAAACATCATTAATAAAAATAATGAATAATAACGGACCAAGATGACTACCTTGTGGAACACCTGATTTAACTAAAAATATTTTAGACATACATGTATCAATTAGAACACACTGCTTACGACCAATAAGATAAGAACTTATCCAATTAAGAAGCGAAGAATGAAAACCAATTGCACGTAATTTCATTATTAATAGTGCAATATCGACACGGTCAAAGGCTTTGACGAAATCCGTATAGATAACATCAACTTGCTTACCTCGTTCCACAGCATTAATCGTGTAGTTCTTAAAGACTACCAGGTTAGTGGTAGTAGACTTCCCTTTCATAAAACCATGCTGTTCATCACATATACTATTGCTCACAATAAATTCTAGTCTGTCTTTAACCAGACTTTCGAAACATTTAGGAACAGGTAATAACTTCGCAATACCTCTATAATTATTAATTTTGTTACGACAACCCGATTTATAAAGCGGTTTTATATACGAAAATTTCCAAGAATCAAGGAATAAACCAGACTTCAAGGACAGATTAAAGACTTTGGTAAGAACATAGGAGAGGCTAGAGTAACATTTCTTTAATAATAAGTTACACATCAAGTCAGGACCATGAAAAAGGTCACCATTTAATTCCTTAAGACACA
The DNA here is from genome assembly GCA_963855945.1 of Thereva nobilitata. Taxonomy (NCBI): domain Eukaryota; kingdom Metazoa; phylum Arthropoda; class Insecta; order Diptera; family Therevidae; genus Thereva; species Thereva nobilitata. The sequence goes on from OY979694.1 coordinate 112,686,064, forward strand.
ATTCAACTTCACGCTGCTCTAACTGAATAAGACCAAGATCGACAATTGAATCTAAACCAATGCAATCAGAGCAAGGACCACTATTATGATTGGACATATAGACAGATTCAAAATAATCAGCAAAAAGATCACAGCTCTCTTGCAAACTATTAGAATGTAGACTATTGAACTCCATGCACACAGGCATACTGGACGAAACGCGTTTAGATTTGATGTAAGTCCAGAACGCCCTGCAATCATTTTTTATATTATTCTCAATAGTTGAGATATATTGATTATATAAAAATCTATGAAAGAATTGGTATTCTTTATGAAGTCTTTTGAATTTGGTTAAATTGAAATCATTGCAATGAAGCCTTAAACTTTTGTGAGCTTTATTTTTAGCATTTTTAAGCCTCAACAAACCTTTATTGAACCAAGGCGGATGATTAGAAGACAAACGAACAGCAATTGGAATGAAACGCTTAACACCAACATGAACCAAGTCGAGGAACCTCGAATAGTAATTATCTAGATTAGAAGAAAAGCATTCAAGTTCCCTGTCCCAGTTCACAGACTGCAAATAATTATTCAGTCCATTATAATCACCTTTAATAAAATTATATTTAGATGAACTAACATTAATTGCAATTGAAGCAAATTTATAGGTGCAGATATCAAGTACAAAAGGTTTATGAAAAATATCAACCTTACCTAAAGGCTGAAACGCTTCAAATGCATTACAAATCAAATCTGGGCTAATAAAAGCTAAATCTAAAATCCTGCCAATACAATTATAAAACCTGTTAACCTGATTTAAATTCAAAGATAAAGCAGTATCAATAATTAGACATTCGCTTCGAGATGTAAAGTTCAGCGGTGAAAGATTATTATCATCGTCACAGTGAGACCAGTTAATGTTGGGAAGATTAAAATCTCCTAAAATGCATATATATTCATCAGGTGGGACATCTGTAAACAGGGCGTTGAAATTTCTTGCATGTGCCTCGTAAATCACAACAGAAGATACTGGAGGAATATAGCTAACACAAATTTTTAAACTTCCCAGTCCCGGAATTAAAACACAAATAGCAAGTTGTTCAATTTCAGCATCCTCAACTTCAAGTGCTAGCAATCTGGAACGAAAATCAGCCTTAACTGCAATAAGAACACCACCTCCACGTGATCGTCCAGTTGAAATAGGGCAGCGGTCCTTTCTAAAAACAATGAATTTAGTCTCATCAAAAAACTCGGAAGTTAAGTGGCCGGATGTAAGCCATGTTTCCGTCAGAACAATAATATTAAAATCATTTGATATAGCATTTAAATAAATATCACGGGACTTAGAAGACATGCCCCGAATATTTTGGTAATATAATGAAATAAATTCACTGCTGGATGATGGCAATTTAACTAGGTCACAGGTTGATCCAGCTTCGATGGAACGGGGTTTTTTGGAAAATTCACAAACTTACGGACTACAACTCCAACGGGCCACAATTCTGGATTTAAAGTTTTGTGAAAGACATGCTCGGGAACACCCAACTTGAACGTAGTAAACCTCAGCGCAGTATGATCTACATCCGCCTTAACTAGACGTTTACATCTAAATCTAGCACTATCGATATTTAAAGCTTTAGATATATAGTTCAGCATGTTATCTTCGGTCGTCAATGGATGCAACCTGGATAAATGAAGCCACTTTATTTCCACAATGGCAGAAATGTCTTTGCAATCCAGCGCTGTGCCAACAACACGAATTTGGCTACGCTTCTTACGGTGCACCTCCATCCAACCAGTACCTGTAGCCGTGACATTAGCACCAGAATTATTATCAGAATCGTGAACAATGCCAGTGTTATGAGTCCCAATAGCAATGTCGTTAGTAGACACACCAACAACGTCATTAGCAGAAATATTAGAAACAGCATTAGCACCAGCTATATGTGATACAGCAGCAACCTCGCTAGTAGACACACCAACAGCGCCATTAGCAGAAACATTATTAGAAACAGCAGCAACTTTCCTAATAGCAGAATCATCATCCAAACAAATAGCATCGACGACGTCAGGCACTGCATCAGCAACCGTAGCGGCAGGCAATCCGCTTCCACTACTCCTAACAGCAGCTACAGTTCCTTTAACAAATGCGTTGGTCGTTGTCTCAATTGAAACGACCGCAGCTCGACAGCCGGAGCCAGAGGCGAGAGAATCAGATTTGAGTATTGAAGATGATTTCTTCTTCGATGACGAAGCCGTTGGGGGTTTTTTAGAAATAGCAGACACAGCGGTTCTCGATGATGCACTCTCCAGCAAGGAACCCGGTATTGACTTTGCCGAGGAAACAGAAAGTGACCTGCGGTTATTATGAGCCTTAACAGTAGAAGCACCATCACTGCGTTTAATAAACTTTAGGAATTCCTCCTTCAAGCAAGTAATATCAGTGGCCAATTCCTCGATTTTCAAGAGCAATCCACTGATAGGCAAATTATTACATTTAGTACATTTCCAAAACAATGAATCATGCGAGTCAATAAGCTTAATAATGTCCTCGTCGAGCCGAGAGCAGCGTCTATGAAACGATTTCCCGCACAGAAAACATGCAATATTTCTTTTTTCGAACAACTCTTCATAACATTTGCCGCAAATATTGGCGACAACCTTATTATCACTCATAATGAATTAAGAGAAAAGCACTTAGCAACCAGTTAATCAACCATGAACGAACGCTAGGAGCAGTTAAAAACACGTCTTACCCGACCAACGATCAAGTGGAATTGTATATTGTATGTATTATGTATTATGTATTATGTATTATGTATTATGTATTATGTATTATGTATTATGTATTATGTATTATGTATTATGTATTATGTATTATGTATTATGTATTATGTATTATGTATTATGTATTATGTATTATGTATTATGTATTATGTATTATGTATTATGTATTATGTATTATGTATTATGTATTATGTATTATGTATTATGTATTATGTATTATGTATTATGTATTATGTATTATGTATTATGTATTATGTATTATGTATTATGTATTATGTATTATGTATTATGTATTATGTATTATGTATTATGTATTATGTATTATGTATTATGTATTATGTATTATGTATTATGTATTATGTATTATGTATTATGTATTATGTATTATGTATTATGTATTATGTATTATGTATTATGTATTATGTATTATGTATTATGTATTATGTATTATGTATTATGTATTATGTATTATGTATTATGTATTATGTATTATGTATTATGTATTATGTATTATGTATTATGTATTATGTATTATGTATTATGTATTATGTATTATGTATTATGTATTATGTATTATGTATTATGTATTATGTATTATGTATTATGTATTATGTATTATGTATTATGTATTATGTATTATGTATTATGTATTATGTATTATGTATTATGTATTATGTATTATGTATTATGTATTATGTATTATGTATTATGTATTATGTATTATGTATTATGTATTATGTATTATGTATTATGTATTATGTATTATGTATTATGTATTATGTATTATGTATTATGTATTATGTATTATGTATTATGTATTATGTATTATGTATTATGTATTATGTATTATGTATTATGTATTATGTATTATGTATTATGTATTATGTATTATGTATTATGTATTATGTATTATGTATTATGTATTATGTATTATGTATTATGTATTATGTATTATGTATTATGTATTATGTATTATGTATTATGTATTATGTATTATGTATTATGTATTATGTATTATGTATTATGTATTATGTATTATGTATTATGTATTATGTATTATGTATTATGTATTATGTATTATGTATTATGTATTATGTATTATGTATTATGTATTATGTATTATGTATTATGTATTATGTATTATGTATTATGTATTATGTATTATGTATTATGTATTATGTATTATGTATTATGTATTATGTATTATGTATTATGTATTATGTATTATGTATTATGTATTATGTATTATGTATTATGTATTATGTATTATGTATTATGTATTATGTATTATGTATTATGTATTATGTATTATGTATTATGTATTATGTATTATGTATTATGTATTATGTATTATGTATTATGTATTATGTATTATGTATTATGTATTATGTATTATGTATTATGTATTATGTATTATGTATTATGTATTATGTATTATGTATTATGTATTATGTATTATGTATTATGTATTATGTATTATGTATTATGTATTATGTATTATGTATTATGTATTATGTATTATGTATTATGTATTATGTATTATGTATTATGTATTATGTATTATGTATTATGTATTATGTATTATGTATTATGTATTATGTATTATGTATTATGTATTATGTATTATGTATTATGTATTATGTATTATGTATTATGTATTATGTATTATGTATTATGTATTATGTATTATGTATTATGTATTATGTATTATGTATTATGTATTATGTATTATGTATTATGTATTATGTATTATGTATTATGTATTATGTATTATGTATTATGTATTATGTATTATGTATTATGTATTATGTATTATGTATTATGTATTATGTATTATGTATTATGTATTATGTATTATGTATTATGTATTATGTATTATGTATTATGTATTATGTATTATGTATTATGTATTATGTATTATGTATTATGTATTATGTATTATGTATTATGTATTATGTATTATGTATTATGTATTATGTATTATGTATTATGTATTATGTATTATGTATTATGTATTATGTATTATGTATTATGTATTATGTATTATGTATTATGTATTATGTATTATGTATTATGTATTATGTATTATGTATTATGTATTATGTATTATGTATTATGTATTATGTATTATGTATTATGTATTATGTATTATGTATTATGTATTATGTATTATGTATTATGTATTATGTATTATGTATTATGTATTATGTATTATGTATTATGTATTATGTATTATGTATTATGTATTATGTATTATGTATTATGTATTATGTATTATGTATTATGTATTATGTATTATGTATTATGTATTATGTATTATGTATTATGTATTATGTATTATGTATTATGTATTATGTATTATGTATTATGTATTATGTATTATGTATTATGTATTATGTATTATGTATTATGTATTATGTATTATGTATTATGTATTATGTATTATGTATTATGTATTATGTATTATGTATTATGTATTATGTATTATGTATTATGTATTATGTATTATGTATTATGTATTATGTATTATGTATTATGTATTATGTATTATGTATTATGTATTATGTATTATGTATTATGTATTATGTATTATGTATTATGTATTATGTATTATGTATTATGTATTATGTATTATGTATTATGTATTATGTATTATGTATTATGTATTATGTATTATGTATTATGTATTATGTATTATGTATTATGTATTATGTATTATGTATTATGTATTATGTATTATGTATTATGTATTATGTATTATGTATTATGTATTATGTATTATGTATTATGTATTATGTATTATGTATTATGTATTATGTATTATGTATTATGTATTATGTATTATGTATTATGTATTATGTATTATGTATTATGTATTATGTATTATGTATTATGTATTATGTATTATGTATTATGTATTATGTATTATGTATTATGTATTATGTATTATGTATTATGTATTATGTATTATGTATTATGTATTATGTATTATGTATTATGTATTATGTATTATGTATTATGTATTATGTATTATGTATTATGTATTATGTATTATGTATTATGTATTATGTATTATGTATTATGTATTATGTATTATGTATTATGTATTATGTATTATGTATTATGTATTATGTATTATGTATTATGTATTATGTATTATGTATTATGTATTATGTATTATGTATTATGTATTATGTATTATGTATTATGTATTATGTATTATGTATTATGTATTATGTATTATGTATTATGTATTATGTATTATGTATTATGTATTATGTATTATGTATTATGTATTATGTATTATGTATTATGTATTATGTATTATGTATTATGTATTATGTATTATGTATTATGTATTATGTATTATGTATTATGTATTATGTATTATGTATTATGTATTATGTATTATGTATTATGTATTATGTATTATGTATTATGTATTATGTATTATGTATTATGTATTATGTATTATGTATTATGTATTATGTATTATGTATTATGTATTATGTATTATGTATTATGTATTATGTATTATGTATTATGTATTATGTATTATGTATTATGTATTATGTATTATGTATTATGTATTATGTATTATGTATTATGTATTATGTATTATGTATTATGTATTATGTATTATGTATTATGTATTATGTATTATGTATTATGTATTATGTATTATGTATTATGTATTATGTATTATGTATTATGTATTATGTATTATGTATTATGTATTATGTATTATGTATTATGTATTATGTATTATGTATTATGTATTATGTATTATGTATTATGTATTATGTATTATGTATTATGTATTATGTATTATGTATTATGTATTATGTATTATGTATTATGTATTATGTATTATGTATTATGTATTATGTATTATGTATTATGTATTATGTATTATGTATTATGTATTATGTATTATGTATTATGTATTATGTATTATGTATTATGTATTATGTATTATGTATTATGTATTATGTATTATGTATTATGTATTATGTATTATGTATTATGTATTATGTATTATGTATTATGTATTATGTATTATGTATTATGTATTATGTATTATGTATTATGTATTATGTATTATGTATTATGTATTATGTATTATGTATTATGTATTATGTATTATGTATTATGTATTATGTATTATGTATTATGTATTATGTATTATGTATTATGTATTATGTATTATGTATTATGTATTATGTATTATGTATTATGTATTATGTATTATGTATTATGTATTATGTATTATGTATTATGTATTATGTATTATGTATTATGTATTATGTATTATGTATTATGTATTATGTATTATGTATTATGTATTATGTATTATGTATTATGTATTATGTATTATGTATTATGTATTATGTATTATGTATTATGTATTATGTATTATGTATTATGTATTATGTATTATGTATTATGTATTATGTATTATGTATTATGTATTATGTATTATGTATTATGTATTATGTATTATGTATTATGTATTATGTATTATGTATTATGTATTATGTATTATGTATTATGTATTATGTATTATGTATTATGTATTATGTATTATGTATTATGTATTATGTATTATGTATTATGTATTATGTATTATGTATTATGTATTATGTATTATGTATTATGTATTATGTATTATGTATTATGTATTATGTATTATGTATTATGTATTATGTATTATGTATTATGTATTATGTATTATGTATTATGTATTATGTATTATGTATTATGTATTATGTATTATGTATTATGTATTATGTATTATGTATTATGTATTATGTATTATGTATTATGTATTATGTATTATGTATTATGTATTATGTATTATGTATTATGTATTATGTATTATGTATTATGTATTATGTATTATGTATTATGTATTATGTATTATGTATTATGTATTATGTATTATGTATTATGTATTATGTATTATGTATTATGTATTATGTATTATGTATTATGTATTATGTATTATGTATTATGTATTATGTATTATGTATTATGTATTATGTATTATGTATTATGTATTATGTATTATGTATTATGTATTATGTATTATGTATTATGTATTATGTATTATGTATTATGTATTATGTATTATGTATTATGTATTATGTATTATGTATTATGTATTATGTATTATGTATTATGTATTATGTATTATGTATTATGTATTATGTATTATGTATTATGTATTATGTATTATGTATTATGTATTATGTATTATGTATTATGTATTATGTATTATGTATTATGTATTATGTATTATGTATTATGTATTATGTATTATGTATTATGTATTATGTATTATGTATTATGTATTATGTATTATGTATTATGTATTATGTATTATGTATTATGTATTATGTATTATGTATTATGTATTATGTATTATGTATTATGTATTATGTATTATGTATTATGTATTATGTATTATGTATTATGTATTATGTATTATGTATTATGTATTATGTATTATGTATTATGTATTATGTATTATGTATTATGTATTATGTATTATGTATTATGTATTATGTATTATGTATTATGTATTATGTATTATGTATTATGTATTATGTATTATGTATTATGTATTATGTATTATGTATTATGTATTATGTATTATGTATTATGTATTATGTATTATGTATTATGTATTATGTATTATGTATTATGTATTATGTATTATGTATTATGTATTATGTATTATGTATTATGTATTATGTATTATGTATTATGTATTATGTATTATGTATTATGTATTATGTATGTATGTATTATGTATTATGTATTATGTATTATGTATTATGTATTATGTATTATGTATTATGTATTATGTATTATGTATTATGTATTATGTATTATGTATTATGTATTATGTATTATGTATTATGTATTATGTATTATGTATTATGTATTATGTATTATGTATTATGTATTATGTATTATGTATTATGTATTATGTATTATGTATTATGTATTATGTATTATGTATTATGTATTATGTATTATGTATTATGTATTATGTATTATGTATTATGTATTATGTATTATGTATTATGTATTATGTATTATGTATTATGTATTATGTATTATGTATTATGTATTATGTATTATGTATTATGTATTATGTATTATGTATTATGTATTATGTATTATGTATTATGTATTATGTATTATGTATTATGTATTATGTATTATGTATTATGTATTATGTATTATGTATTATGTATTATGTATTATGTATTATGTATTATGTATTATGTATTATGTATTATGTATTATGTATTATGTATTATGTATTATGTATTATGTATTATGTATTATGTATTATGTATTATGTATTATGTATTATGTATTATGTATTATGTATTATGTATTATGTATTATGTATTATGTATTATGTATTATGTATTATGTATTATGTATTATGTATTATGTATTATGTATTATGTATTATGTATTATGTATTATGTATTATGTATTATGTATTATGTATTATGTATTATGTATTATGTATTATGTATTATGTATTATGTATTATGTATTATGTATTATGTATTATGTATTATGTATTATGTATTATGTATTATGTATTATGTATTATGTATTATGTATTATGTATTATGTATTATGTATTATGTATTATGTATTATGTATTATGTATTATGTATTATGTATTATGTATTATGTATTATGTATTATGTATTATGTATTATGTATTATGTATTATGTATTATGTATTATGTATTATGTATTATGTATTATGTATTATGTATTATGTATTATGTATTATGTATTATGTATTATGTATTATGTATTATGTATTATGTATTATGTATTATGTATTATGTATTATGTATTATGTATTATGTATTATGTATTATGTATTATGTATTATGTATTATGTATTATGTATTATGTATTATGTATTATGTATTATGTATTATGTATTATGTATTATGTATTATGTATTATGTATTATGTATTATGTATTATGTATTATGTATTATGTATTATGTATTATGTATTATGTATTATGTATTATGTATTATGTATTATGTATTATGTATTATGTATTATGTATTATGTATTATGTATTATGTATTATGTATTATGTATTATGTATTATGTATTATGTATTATGTATTATGTATTATGTATTATGTATTATGTATTATGTATTATGTATTATGTATTATGTATTATGTATTATGTATTATGTATTATGTATTATGTATTATGTATTATGTATTATGTATTATGTATTATGTATTATGTATTATGTATTATGTATTATGTATTATGTATTATGTATTATGTATTATGTATTATGTATTATGTATTATGTATTATGTATTATGTATTATGTATTATGTATTATGTATTATGTATTATGTATTATGTATTATGTATTATGTATTATGTATTATGTATTATGTATTATGTATTATGTATTATGTATTATGTATTATGTATTATGTATTATGTATTATGTATTATGTATTATGTATTATGTATTATGTATTATGTATTATGTATTATGTATTATGTATTATGTATTATGTATTATGTATTATGTATTATGTATTATGTATTATGTATTATGTATTATGTATTATGTATTATGTATTATGTATTATGTATTATGTATTATGTATTATGTATTATGTATTATGTATTATGTATTATGTATTATGTATTATGTATTATGTATTATGTATTATGTATTATGTATTATGTATTATGTATTATGTATTATGTATTATGTATTATGTATTATGTATTATGTATTATGTATTATGTATTATGTATTATGTATTATGTATTATGTATTATGTATTATGTATTATGTATTATGTATTATGTATTATGTATTATGTATTATGTATTATGTATTATGTATTATGTATTATGTATTATGTATTATGTATTATGTATTATGTATTATGTATTATGTATTATGTATTATGTATTATGTATTATGTATTATGTATTATGTATTATGTATTATGTATTATGTATTATGTATTATGTATTATGTATTATGTATTATGTATTATGTATTATGTATTATGTATTATGTATTATGTATTATGTATTATGTATTATGTATTATGTATTATGTATTATGTATTATGTATTATGTATTATGTATTATGTATTATGTATTATGTATTATGTATTATGTATTATGTATTATGTATTATGTATTATGTATTATGTATTATGTATTATGTATTATGTATTATGTATTATGTATTATGTATTATGTATTATGTATTATGTATTATGTATTATGTATTATGTATTATGTATTATGTATTATGTATTATGTATTATGTATTATGTATTATGTATTATGTATTATGTATTATGTATTATGTATTATGTATTATGTATTATGTATTATGTATTATGTATTATGTATTATGTATTATGTATTATGTATTATGTATTATGTATTATGTATTATGTATTATGTATTATGTATTATGTATTATGTATTATGTATTATGTATTATGTATTATGTATTATGTATTATGTATTATGTATTATGTATTATGTATTATGTATTATGTATTATGTATTATGTATTATGTATTATGTATTATGTATTATGTATTATGTATTATGTATTATGTATTATGTATTATGTATTATGTATTATGTATTATGTATTATGTATTATGTATTATGTATTATGTATTATGTATTATGTATTATGTATTATGTATTATGTATTATGTATTATGTATTATGTATTATGTATTATGTATTATGTATTATGTATTATGTATTATGTATTATGTATTATGTATTATGTATTATGTATTATGTATTATGTATTATGTATTATGTATTATGTATTATGTATTATGTATTATGTATTATGTATTATGTATTATGTATTATGTATTATGTATTATGTATTATGTATTATGTATTATGTATTATGTATTATGTATTATGTATTATGTATTATGTATTATGTATTATGTATTATGTATTATGTATTATGTATTATGTATTATGTATTATGTATTATGTATTATGTATTATGTATTATGTATTATGTATTATGTATTATGTATTATGTATTATGTATTATGTATTATGTATTATGTATTATGTATTATGTATTATGTATTATGTATTATGTATTATGTATTATGTATTATGTATTATGTATTATGTATTATGTATTATGTATTATGTATTATGTATTATGTATTATGTATTATGTATTATGTATTATGTATTATGTATTATGTATTATGTATTATGTATTATGTATTATGTATTATGTATTATGTATTATGTATTATGTATTATGTATTATGTATTATGTATTATGTATTATGTATTATGTATTATGTATTATGTATTATGTATTATGTATTATGTATTATGTATTATGTATTATGTATTATGTATTATGTATTATGTATTATGTATTATGTATTATGTATTATGTATTATGTATTATGTATTATGTATTATGTATTATGTATTATGTATTATGTATTATGTATTATGTATTATGTATTATGTATTATGTATTATGTATTATGTATTATGTATTATGTATTATGTATTATGTATTATGTATTATGTATTATGTATTATGTATTATGTATTATGTATTATGTATTATGTATTATGTATTATGTATTATGTATTATGTATTATGTATTATGTATTATGTATTATGTATTATGTATTATGTATTATGTATTATGTATTATGTATTATGTATTATGTATTATGTATTATGTATTATGTATTATGTATTATGTATTATGTATTATGTATTATGTATTATGTATTATGTATTATGTATTATGTATTATGTATTATGTATTATGTATTATGTATTATGTATTATGTATTATGTATTATGTATTATGTATTATGTATTATGTATTATGTATTATGTATTATGTATTATGTATTATGTATTATGTATTATGTATTATGTATTATGTATTATGTATTATGTATTATGTATTATGTATTATGTATTATGTATTATGTATTATGTATTATGTATTATGTATTATGTATTATGTATTATGTATTATGTATTATGTATTATGTATTATGTATTATGTATTATGTATTATGTATTATGTATTATGTATTATGTATTATGTATTATGTATTATGTATTATGTATTATGTATTATGTATTATGTATTATGTATTATGTATTATGTATTATGTATTATGTATTATGTATTATGTATTATGTATTATGTATTATGTATTATGTATTATGTATTATGTATTATGTATTATGTATTATGTATTATGTATTATGTATTATGTATTATGTATTATGTATTATGTATTATGTATTATGTATTATGTATTATGTATTATGTATTATGTATTATGTATTATGTATTATGTATTATGTATTATGTATTATGTATTATGTATTATGTATTATGTATTATGTATTATGTATTATGTATTATGTATTATGTATTATGTATTATGTATTATGTATTATGTATTATGTATTATGTATTATGTATTATGTATTATGTATTATGTATTATGTATTATGTATTATGTATTATGTATTATGTATTATGTATTATGTATTATGTATTATGTATTATGTATTATGTATTATGTATTATGTATTATGTATTATGTATTATGTATTATGTATTATGTATTATGTATTATGTATTATGTATTATGTATTATGTATTATGTATTATGTATTATGTATTATGTATTATGTATTATGTATTATGTATTATGTATTATGTATTATGTATTATGTATTATGTATTATGTATTATGTATTATGTATTATGTATTATGTATTATGTATTATGTATTATGTATTATGTATTATGTATTATGTATTATGTATTATGTATTATGTATTATGTATTATGTATTATGTATTATGTATTATGTATTATGTATTATGTATTATGTATTATGTATTATGTATTATGTATTATGTATTATGTATTATGTATTATGTATTATGTATTATGTATTATGTATTATGTATTATGTATTATGTATTATGTATTATGTATTATGTATTATGTATTATGTATTATGTATTATGTATTATGTATTATGTATTATGTATTATGTATTATGTATTATGTATTATGTATTATGTATTATGTATTATGTATTATGTATTATGTATTATGTATTATGTATTATGTATTATGTATTATGTATTATGTATTATGTATTATGTATTATGTATTATGTATTATGTATTATGTATTATGTATTATGTATTATGTATTATGTATTATGTATTATGTATTATGTATTATGTATTATGTATTATGTATTATGTATTATGTATTATGTATTATGTATTATGTATTATGTATTATGTATTATGTATTATGTATTATGTATTATGTATTATGTATTATGTATTATGTATTATGTATTATGTATTATGTATTATGTATTATGTATTATGTATTATGTATTATGTATTATGTATTATGTATTATGTATTATGTATTATGTATTATGTATTATGTATTATGTATTATGTATTATGTATTATGTATTATGTATTATGTATTATGTATTATGTATTATGTATTATGTATTATGTATTATGTATTATGTATTATGTATTATGTATTATGTATTATGTATTATGTATTATGTATTATGTATTATGTATTATGTATTATGTATTATGTATTATGTATTATGTATTATGTATTATGTATTATGTATTATGTATTATGTATTATGTATTATGTATTATGTATTATGTATTATGTATTATGTATTATGTATTATGTATTATGTATTATGTATTATGTATTATGTATTATGTATTATGTATTATGTATTATGTATTATGTATTATGTATTATGTATTATGTATTATGTATTATGTATTATGTATTATGTATTATGTATTATGTATTATGTATTATGTATTATGTATTATGTATTATGTATTATGTATTATGTATTATGTATTATGTATTATGTATTATGTATTATGTATTATGTATTATGTATTATGTATTATGTATTATGTATTATGTATTATGTATTATGTATTATGTATTATGTATTATGTATTATGTATTATGTATTATGTATTATGTATTATGTATTATGTATTATGTATTATGTATTATGTATTATGTATTATGTATTATGTATTATGTATTATGTATTATGTATTATGTATTATGTATTATGTATTATGTATTATGTATTATGTATTATGTATTATGTATTATGTATTATGTATTATGTATTATGTATTATGTATTATGTATTATGTATTATGTATTATGTATTATGTATTATGTATTATGTATTATGTATTATGTATTATGTATTATGTATTATGTATTATGTATTATGTATTATGTATTATGTATTATGTATTATGTATTATGTATTATGTATTATGTATTATGTATTATGTATTATGTATTATGTATTATGTATTATGTATTATGTATTATGTATTATGTATTATGTATTATGTATTATGTATTATGTATTATGTATTATGTATTATGTATTATGTATTATGTATTATGTATTATGTATTATGTATTATGTATTATGTATTATGTATTATGTATTATGTATTATGTATTATGTATTATGTATTATGTATTATGTATTATGTATTATGTATTATGTATTATGTATTATGTATTATGTATTATGTATTATGTATTATGTATTATGTATTATGTATTATGTATTATGTATTATGTATTATGTATTATGTATTATGTATTATGTATTATGTATTATGTATTATGTATTATGTATTATGTATTATGTATTATGTATTATGTATTATGTATTATGTATTATGTATTATGTATTATGTATTATGTATTATGTATTATGTATTATGTATTATGTATTATGTATTATGTATTATGTATTATGTATTATGTATTATGTATTATGTATTATGTATTATGTATTATGTATTATGTATTATGTATTATGTATTATGTATTATGTATTATGTATTATGTATTATGTATTATGTATTATGTATTATGTATTATGTATTATGTATTATGTATTATGTATTATGTATTATGTATTATGTATTATGTATTATGTATTATGTATTATGTATTATGTATTATGTATTATGTATTATGTATTATGTATTATGTATTATGTATTATGTATTATGTATTATGTATTATGTATTATGTATTATGTATTATGTATTATGTATTATGTATTATGTATTATGTATTATGTATTATGTATTATGTATTATGTATTATGTATTATGTATTATGTATTATGTATTATGTATTATGTATTATGTATTATGTATTATGTATTATGTATTATGTATTATGTATTATGTATTATGTATTATGTATTATGTATTATGTATTATGTATTATGTATTATGTATTATGTATTATGTATTATGTATTATGTATTATGTATTATGTATTATGTATTATGTATTATGTATTATGTATTATGTATTATGTATTATGTATTATGTATTATGTATTATGTATTATGTATTATGTATTATGTATTATGTATTATGTATTATGTATTATGTATTATGTATTATGTATTATGTATTATGTATTATGTATTATGTATTATGTATTATGTATTATGTATTATGTATTATGTATTATGTATTATGTATTATGTATTATGTATTATGTATTATGTATTATGTATTATGTATTATGTATTATGTATTATGTATTATGTATTATGTATTATGTATTATGTATTATGTATTATGTATTATGTATTATGTATTATGTATTATGTATTATGTATTATGTATTATGTATTATGTATTATGTATTATGTATTATGTATTATGTATTATGTATTATGTATTATGTATTATGTATTATGTATTATGTATTATGTATTATGTATTATGTATTATGTATTATGTATTATGTATTATGTATTATGTATTATGTATTATGTATTATGTATTATGTATTATGTATTATGTATTATGTATTATGTATTATGTATTATGTATTATGTATTATGTATTATGTATTATGTATTATGTATTATGTATTATGTATTATGTATTATGTATTATGTATTATGTATTATGTATTATGTATTATGTATTATGTATTATGTATTATGTATTATGTATTATGTATTATGTATTATGTATTATGTATTATGTATTATGTATTATGTATTATGTATTATGTATTATGTATTATGTATTATGTATTATGTATTATGTATTATGTATTATGTATTATGTATTATGTATTATGTATTATGTATTATGTATTATGTATTATGTATTATGTATTATGTATTATGTATTATGTATTATGTATTATGTATTATGTATTATGTATTATGTATTATGTATTATGTATTATGTATTATGTATTATGTATTATGTATTATGTATTATGTATTATGTATTATGTATTATGTATTATGTATTATGTATTATGTATTATGTATTATGTATTATGTATTATGTATTATGTATTATGTATTATGTATTATGTATTATGTATTATGTATTATGTATTATGTATTATGTATTATGTATTATGTATTATGTATTATGTATTATGTATTATGTATTATGTATTATGTATTATGTATTATGTATTATGTATTATGTATTATGTATTATGTATTTTTTTTTTTTTTTTTTTTTTTGCGAGGGGTGGTGAGAATCTTTATAGACACCGCTGAGGGTCCGGCCTCAGACGGTAGTGTCAGATTTTTACTGACTAAACTCACCACCCCTTTCGGTGACGTTTGGTCCCGCCCGGCACCGCCGCGAGGCATTACTTCGGGCGGGCGTCACCAACATGACCCTTTCGCGTCCCTCCGATCACGGGCAAGAAGATGCCAGGGCTCCGTGTAGACGGATCAGCGAACCTCCGTCTCCGTCTTCTTTGTTTTTAGGACGGTCTGGACAAACCGCGCCACCCTCGACCATTTCTCAGGGCCTCGTAGCATGGTCCCAACAATTATGTCGGGGGTCATGCTTCCGAGGCCCTCCTCCATCGCGCTTCCTTCGGCCTCCCACCTAACACATTCAAAGAATGTATGGTGGGCGTCGTCCGAAGCGGAATCCCCGTAGGGGCACGCGGCATCCGCCACCTTACCCATTTTCTTCAGGTACGATCGGAAAAGACCGTGACCTGTCAAAAATTGGGTAAGGTAGTAATCGACTTCGCCGAACTCCCGGTCAACCCAGGTGTTCAGCTGGCCGATCAGGCGGGCTGTCCACCTACCCTTAGGATCACCGTCCCAGCGCGTTTGCCAGACCTCCATTGTGTTGGCCCTGGCGGCCCTCGCCGCCTCTCTTTTCCCCAAACTACTCCTCTCCCTGTGGACAAACTGCCTCTCCTGGGCTAGTAAGTCTATCGGAATAACTTTTTTTTTTTTTTTTTTTTTTTATTGCAGCTTAAAAATATAATTAAATTACACTTTTATTCTTAAAAATACAAATATAAAAATTCTAAGCTAAGCCCATCACATAAACAATAGCTTGTGCGTGTGGGCTGTGACTGCCCATTTATTACTTTAAAATAACAAATACAAACAAAATTTACTTTAACTATTTTTCAGTACGCAGATATGTAATATTATACAAATTAAGATTCACAAAACTTAATAATTATTGGGCAATTTTAACTTTAATTTTTACATTAATTCATTGAAAAACTCTCTATTGCTTAAAATATATTTTTTAAATACTGTCTTAAAATTTACATCGGTTATATTATTTCTTATGTCCACTGGCAAACTGTTGTACATTTTGGGTCCTAATATGCTTGCGTGACGTTGCATTAGCGATTTCTTGCATCTTGCAATATTTATAGGTCGATTTCGTTGCGAACGGGTATCATGGCTTATGCTCCTGATGGAAAAGTTTGCCAAATTCTGGTACACAAATTTCAAAAGCGTTACAGAGTATAGTTGTCTGATGCCCATCACATTGAATTCGGCAAATGCCTGCGTTGTTGAATAATATTTTGATTTACCTAAGCATATTTTTATTAATTTACTCTGAACATTGTGTAATGTATCTATAGTACTACTAAAAGTAGCACCCCATACTATTATCCCATATTGCAGGATTGATTGAGCAATCGCAAAATAAACGTTTTTCAAAATTTGAAGGTCGACATAGTTCCTGAGAATTCTAAATTTGTATGTGGTTTGCCTCAGTCTGCTGGCGGTGTTAAATATATGTTTTTTCCATTTAAGTTCACTATCTATGATAACTCCCAAGTATTTTACCTCTCTTGTATGCTTTAGCTTAAAGTTCTTTATGCTTAAATAGTTATCATTCGGGTTGAAGATCTTATTGTGTCCGAATGTAATAAACTGGGTTTTTTCTAGATTAAGGGCTAGTTTATTTAGACAAAGCCAATTATGGACGGATTTCAGGCCATCGTTAGCCAGAGAGGTGGCCTCGGTCCAGTTTTTTGCTTTAAATAAGAGAACTGTATCGTCAGCATAGGCAACTATATGCCCTCGTATTCCATTTTCATTCTTATTGCATAGGTCATTAACATAGATCAAATAAAGCAGAGGACCCAGTACGGTGCCCTGTGGCACACCACATGTCACCACTAGAGGTCTACTAACTACATCCCTTATCCTTACGCATTGTGTCCTTTCGTTTAGATAAGAAATTAAGAGGAGAAGTGCCTTACCTCGAAAACCAACGTTTTCAAGTTTATGTAGTAGTTTTTGATGATTCACAGTGTCAAAAGCCTTCTTCAGGTCCAGAAAAATACCAATCACATTTTCATTATTGTCGATTGCACGATTTATAAACCCAGACACATCATATAGTGCATCTGCTGTGCTATTTCTTGGTTTGAAGCCATATTGATTTGGTGCAAGGATATTATTCTTAGTTAAATGTTCCATTAATCTTGCTTTAATACACTTTTCTAGTATTTTGCTTACAATAGAAGTTAAAGATATCGGTCTATAATTGTTTGGATCAAGTTTATCACTCCCTTTAGGTATGGGCGTTATTACTGATAGTTTTAATCTTTGAGGAAAAATACCTTCGGTAAGCGACTTGTTAAAAATAAAACACAAAGGTTTCAATATGTGGCATGATATAGCCCGGATAATTTTGGGTGTATAATTGTCTATCCCAGCAGATTTGCTAGTATCGAGATTGGCAATGTAACGATGTAATTCATTTATAGTTATGGGAGATAACGCAGTAACATGATTAGGAATTATTGGCATAGTGTGATTAGGTGTTTGGATATTTTCTGCACAATCTACACTTCTGGAAATGCTTTCTCCTATATTCGCAAAAAAATTGTTTAGTTCTTCTGCTATTTCAATCGGCGCGCTTGTAACTTGGCCATTTTTCTTCCGAATTTCCGTTACGGTTGTATTTGCTTTGGTTTTGTAAGTAATTTCATTGATTGTATTCCAGAGCTTTTTGGGATTATTTCTAACTTTACTGATTTCACACTGATAATAATACCTTTTAGCGGTTCTTATCAAATTATTCAGTTTGTTACGATATTGCTTGTATGTGTTTTTAAGAGACTCGCAGAAAGGCTGCCTTCTAAGCTCTCTAGCAAGTTTATTTCTATGTTTTATCGAGTTAAGAATACCAGGAGTAGCCCACTGCTTTATCGGTTTATATTTTCTTTTTATTATAAATTTCGTGACAGTGCTCTCTGCTATTGCTTTATCAAGGATTTCATAAAAGTTATTCATGCAAATATTTACATCTTGTGGCGAATATATCTGGTCCCAACTTTTATTTTGTAAATTATCCTTAAGCTTCTGTAAGTCTACATGATTGATGCATACTCTATTTTTATTTTTATTTTCATTTCTTACTTGGGTCGTCGTTGGTGTTAATTTTGCTATGACAGTGGAATGGTCTGTTATGTAAGTTTCATAGATTGCAGGAGTGAAAAGAATTTCTGTAGTCTTCTTGAGAAATATATGGTCAATACAGGTACCTTTGTTATTTCCTATTCTTGTCTTTCCCATTAAGTACTCATTAAAACCATTTTCCATCATAACATCCAGAATAACTCCGGCGACCACCAGCACCGCGGGCTCGGAGACCGTGCGATAGGAGCACGCGACACGAAGAGCTGCACGCCTATGTACTGCGGCCATGCGCTTGCGGTATTTTTCATACCGCAGCGCATCGGCCCACACCTCTGCTCCGTAGAGCAAGATGGACTCGGCAGTGCGCATTAGTAGACGCCGCATGCAGGGCCTGGGACCATGCACGTTGGCCATGATCCTGCTAAGCGACGCCACCGCCGCCGCTGCCTTGTCCGCCGCCTTCAGTACGTGTACCCCGAAGGACAACTTGTTATCAAGCGTCACTCCGAGGTACTTTACCGCCCTCGCCGACTCAATTGTCGCGTCTCCCACCCCGAAATTGCGCACCACGTTGATGCGCTTTTTCGTGAGTAACACGATCTCCGTTTTATGAGCCGCTAGCTCAAGCCCGCAGTCATCCATCCAGGAGGAGATTCTACGCATTGCCTGGTTGAGGAGCATCTGCGCGGCTTCCACGTCTCTTGCGGTGATTATGACCGCAACGTCGTCAGCGTACCCAACCAGGCAAACACCCTCGGGCATCTCCAGACGTAGGAGCCCGTCGTAGGAAATATTCCATACGTCAGGACCCAGAATGGAGCCCTGGGCGACCTCAGACGTTACTTCCCTCCGTTGCAAGCCATCCTGCGTTTCGTATTCAATGAAGCGCTCATTCAGGTAGTCCCCCAGCATCCTTTGCAGGTACTGAGGGAGCCTGAAGTCACGCTCCATCACCCTGAGCGCCCTGTCCCACCTGACCGAACCGAACGCGTTCTTCACGTCCAGTGTGGCCAGCAGACACACGTGTCGGGAGCGATGGTTTCCCCGCTCAGTCGACCTGGCAACCTCGACCACCTGCTGGACCGCATCTATTGTAGAGCGGCCCGGTCGGAAGCCGAACTGTCTGGCGGCCAGGTCACCCGCCGCCCGTACGGCCTCGTGTAGGCGAGGCCGTAGCAATCTCTCCAGTAGCTTCCCCGTCGTGTCCAGCATGCACAGGGGTCTGTAGGACGCCGCTGCGTCTGCCGGCCCCCCTCCTTTGCTGATCAGCACGAGTCGCGCGATCTTCCAGCGAGCAGGGAAACTGCCCGCCTTCACGCACGCGTTGTACATCTCTAGCAAAAGAGAGGGGTGACTGGAAGCTACTGCCTTCACCACTTCCGCTGGAAGGCCATCTGGACCAGGAGCCTTCCGGTTACGCATCGAACGAGCGGCCACTATTAGCTCCTCTTCACTGAAGGGGGGGGGGGGGGTTCTTCGAGGTCCGAGGGCAGTGGCAGCTCGGACGGTCGCCTCGTATGGGCGGGGAAAAGGGTACTTACGATGTCATCCAGAGCGACTGGATCCCTGGGGACCCTTGAGCAAAAGCCCCCAGCCTCCTGGTGACAATCCTGTACCCCAGTCCCCACGGGTCCCGGTCCACGTCCTGCATGAGGGCCATCCAG
Organism: Thereva nobilitata; assembly: GCA_963855945.1. Lineage (NCBI taxonomy): Eukaryota > Metazoa > Arthropoda > Insecta > Diptera > Therevidae > Thereva > Thereva nobilitata. The sequence goes on from OY979694.1 coordinate 112,708,411, forward strand.
CATCTTCGCTGGCTATCTTTGATGGCTCGCTTGAGGGATTTTTTGGCCGCTTGAAACGCTGCGGCCAAAGGGGCTGCGTAGATATCGCGAACTCTCGCCCTCTGTACCTGCCGGCGAAGTCGTAGGCACGTCCTGCGGAGCTCCGCGATCTCGTCCGTCCACCAATAAGCAGGGCGACCTCGTCGACTCGACCCGCGTCTCGGCACTGCTTCCTCGCAAGCATCACGGATGATTCGCATCGTCCGTGCGGTTATCCGTTCTGCTCGCTCAGACGGCGATAGATCCTCGGGGATGGCGGGCAGGGATTGCTGGCCACGCTCCAGAGCTGCGGAGAACGTCACGGGATCCATTCCCCCGACGTTCCATCTGGGGGGGCGCGCCACGCGAGCAGTGGTAGCCGGGCGCACATCATGTACATAGAACATGATGTACTGGTGATCGCTTCCCGTGAAGTCTTCGATAACCCTCCAGTCTACCACTCGCGCTGCCAGATGTTCGTTGGCTAGGGAGATGTCCGGAATCGTCCCCCTATGGCCCGGCCTTCTGAAGGTTGGCGAGGACCCGGTGTTTAGGACAACTAGTCCTAGCCGGGACACCATGTCCATCACCCTCCTTCCACGGGAATTAGGCCGGGCCACCCCCCATTCAATAGCTCTGGCGTTGAAATCCCCGGCGACCACCAGGTCTCCCTGCACCATCCGAAGTTCGTCCTCCAGGCTGTCCAGCTTTTCCTGGAAGTCATCTATCCGGTCGTTTGGAGTGAGATACACGCTCACATAAACCGTGGCGTTGCATTTCACCCAGACAAAACCGCACCCGGATCCCACTCCCTCGATACAAAAGTTTCGTGGGTTTGGGATCCAGATGGCCGCAGTGCCGAGGTCGTCGGCATGCCATCCCAACCCAGCCCTTTCCCGGTACTGTTCGCTGATAATCACTATATCAGCATCTTTCTCGGTGCAGAGCTGGGTTAGAAGGTCATGGGCCGTCCTACTCCTGTGGAGATTTGCTTGTAGGATACGGGTCATCGCGAAGCCTTACCCAAAACCTCCCGGAAGGCTTTACAGCCTTTCGACCCCGCCACGTGGTTTGTGTCTCCCATGTTCCCCGCCGAACATAGGAAGCACGAGGGGTCGGCTGTACAGCCCGCGCCCTTGTGATCCGCTCCACCGCAGCGGTAGCACAACCTGCTCCTATCTGGACCCTTGCAGGTTGTGCTAAGGTGCCCGTACCCGAGACAGCGGAAACAACGCTTCACGTCTGTTCCGCGTCTCACCTGGCACCGGACGAAACCAATGAGCACGCGCCCGCCCTCCAGCACTTTTTCCGCGGCAGCCTCTTCCATCCTGACGAAGGCGACGCGCTGCTGCCTGACGTTTGGCCTCGTCAGGGAAACCAAAATCTCCCCCGCGTAACCATCAGGGAGCACCCTTCGGATGGCCTCCTCGACCTCCGCCGTCGTCGTCCAGCTGTCGAAGTCTCTGACCTCTAGTAGCGACTTCGACACCAGCTCCCTGACGGTGCCCCTCCCCTCTATCGCCGATCTCAAGGCGCCTGCTAATGACGCCTTATTTTCGGCGGTGGTGTGGCCCAGCTCCAGCAGTACCCCGCCAGCCGGGTCTGCCGGACCGCTCTGACCTCCACTCCGATTTTTGTCGGCTCAACCTTCTCCCGGATAGCCTTTACGACTTCCGCGAAGGTGGAGCCTTCGGAGGGGGTCAGGAGTACCGCGTCGGGCTTTTTATTCTTCCTCCTTTTCCTCTTCTTCTTCTTTTTGGCGCCGTTTTCCTCAGCCGGCGTTATTGCCTTGGCTGGCTCCTGCTGCTCTTGCTTTTGGAGTTTCGCCCTCTGCCTTTTCTTCTTCTTACCCACAACCTCCGACCACTGGGTCTCGGTTGTGGGCTCGGCGACTGCGCGAGGCTTCTTATTGCTCCTCTTCCCGTCGTCTTTGGGGGAGCTTGTGGCCTTCCGCTTCGTCTGACCGTCGCCCTCCACGGGTGCTGTAGGGACCCACCCGAGGCGGAGGGTTCCCTTGGCGAGTTCCGTCCTCACCTCGGCCGTCTTTCTATTGGCGAAGGCCACTTTGTCTATGCACTCCGCGAGCCTCGGCAGTCCCAGCTTGATGGCATTGTTTACGTTTGGCTGCCTCTTGACCGCAGCCGTCATTTCCGCAATGATATCTATCATGACCTTCAGCTGGTCGTCAAAGGCGTTAACAGCTGCCTCCAGTTGCCCCATGAGTGCCTCCCCGTTGCCGTCTGAGGGCGTCCCTGTGGCCTTTGGAGCCACAGGATCCGCGGCCACCGCCGGAGCTCCAGCCAGGCCGGGGTTGGCGTCGGAGGCTGGCTCCTCGCCAGCGTCAGCAGCGCTCTTGTGTTTTTCGTTCATGCTATTACTTGTCGTCCTGCCCGGGAGAGGCGGCGGTGATCTCGCCACCCTCGGCTGCCTCCCGAACTGAAGCAGTTCCGCAGCCAGTCTAGCCTCCGTTTCAGCCTCTATTCTTCTTTTCTCTGATTCAGCGGCTTCAATTCCTGAATCAGTCTTAGTTTTGTTTTTGTTTTCTTTGTCTTTTGAATTTTCCATTTTTAATCCCACGAGTATTGCCGGAAGGGATGGTCCACCCTGGCAGAGGCGCATACCAGGGTAAGGCACTTTTACACACCGACCTTGCCCGGGCATCGATGGGGACCGTTTGCGACCGGCCTCTTTACCACCGGCCGGCCACTCAGCCATCGGCACGGTACCTTGACACCTTGGCTTAAGTGGGCGCTGATTTTGGTTCACCCCAGGGTATTTGATTTCCCTGGTACCTCCTTGGAGGCGTTCCCCTATCCACCGCCTGGGGAGGCGTCCGATCCGGGACCAGCAAAACCCGGCACCCGAAGGACGGATGTAGTATGTATTATGTATTATGTATTATGTATTATGTATAATGTATTATGTATTATGTATTATGTATTATGTATTATGTATTATGTATTATGTATTATGTATTATGTATTATGTATTATGTATTATGTATTATGTATTATGTATTATGTATTATGTATTATGTATTATGTATTATGTATTATGTATTATGTATTATGTATTATGTATTATGTATTATGTATTATGTATTATGTATTATGTATTATGTATTATGTATTATGTATTATGTATTATGTATTATGTATTATGTATTATGTATTATGTATTATGTATTATGTATTATGTATTATGTATTATGTATTATGTATTATGTATTATGTATTATGTATTATGTATTATGTATTATGTATTATGTATTATGTATTATGTATTATGTATTATGTATTATGTATTATGTATTATGTATTATGTATTATGTATTATGTATTATGTATTATGTATTATGTATTATGTATTATGTATTATGTATTATGTATTATGTATTATGTATTATGTATTATGTATTATGTATTATGTATTATGTATTATGTATTATGTATTATGTATTATGTATTATGTATTATGTATTATGTATTATGTATTATGTATTATGTATTATGTATTATGTATTATGTATTATGTATTATGTATTATGTATTATGTATTATGTATTATGTATTATGTATTATGTATTATGTATTATGTATTATGTATTATGTATTATGTATTATGATTTTATACCGCGACAGAGTCCTTTCTCTGCCGCCTTGATTTGTTATTTGGTAAGCCTCCGAGCAAAGGTACAGTACCTTTACTTGGAACAAAAAAGGTGTTCTAGTGCTTTACTAGAACACTTGCGCTGCTGCTAATTACCGTGGATCTTATTTGGTCCAGTATTCTAGTTCTATACTAGAACACTTGATGCAAGCAGAGGTTCAGTACCTTTACTTGTTATTTGGATTACCTTCTGGTACAGTACCAGAAAGTAGCGATTTGAAAGTGAAAAATCTGATTGACTAAGACTGATCGACTGACTCTTTATTTTAACTAAATATTTCTTATATACTAACATTTATTAGATCAAAATATCTTAATGTACCTATCATAGAAGAGAACGATTTTTATCTCTTTCTATTGTCTGGTGCATCCCACTGCATTTGGAGAAACTCCGACGTTGCACATTCCTTCTTGTTTGTGTCTTGCGATGCATCATGTTACATTTTAAGAGCGATAATTTGGTGCTGGTGTGGATGCAACATGATGCACCGCGATGTGTTTTTTTTTTGTTGTTGCTGATGATGGGAAATTTTAGTATCTGGGTTTTTATTTTTATTCTTGGATTTAATTTTGTTGTGTCTTTCTAATCTGTTTTTATTTGCCTTTTTGGAAAGGAATTTTCTCTTATTCCTGAACATCCTCCCCCCTTGAACGGTCCGTTCAAAGGTTGATTTCGGGATCTATCCTGAAGACCTGGTCGTTTATATGACGCGGTGCTGGTACGGGTCGAATTCTCTTGCGCGTGGTGTAATATTTCCACATTAAATACGATGACATGATGACGATAAGAGTAAGGCTGATGTATCCGAGGCTATAATGATGGATGTGACGGTTTGCTTCGATTTTAAATTTGGATTCTGCATCGTGTAACCTTTTGATGTCTTGTTGTATTGCTTCTAGGTTGGTGGTAAGATTTTGCGGAATTCGTGAATGATACCAGATGTTGGGAGTGTTGACTGGTTCGATAACGTCAGCGATATCTCTTACTGGGATGATGGAAGCCTTTGCTTTGCTGGAATAGATGTTGTTGGCTTGCAGGATAATTGAATCGTCTTTGATGTTGCACCCTTTTGTGATGTTGAGGAGACCTATTCCAAGTAGTGTTTTTACAAACACTGAGTTTCCGCATACTATGTTGATGCTGGTTTTGGTCAACATTGCATAAATCCAATGATTTGCGTGGGACAATTGGATCCACCTAGGCGATTCATTGGATGTGACAAACAGGCATGAGGACAGAGAACCCTGTTCTCTTAAAATAGATAATTCGCATGTACTGATGCGTGCGCCTTTCCGGTAGATTGGATGCTGCTGTTTGCATATGAATTCCGAGGAATCTGTGGTAACGCATCGTGCTACTTCTGCTTCTGATATTGGGTAATATAAATCTCGATGGAGGTTGACGATTATGTAGGGGGTTGATGGGGCTATCGTAAAGAGCCTGTTGTCTTTCCATATCGGTACTGGTATTACCTTTAACATTTCAAAGTGGTCATGGGAGAACAATGGTAGTTTCAGTCGGAAAATTATTTGGTTGTCTAAGACCCGGCCTTCTGTTGTCATAAGTCCATATAGTTTCAGAAGCTCTCGCTGTCCGCCTGGTAATTGCAACGTGTTGTCGCAATTGATCTGGCGTTAGTATCTGCGGGTTAAATTTTCCATGATGTGTATCAATGATGGCGTCTAGAAGAGCCGATTGCACCCTTTGATAGTTGGTGATCATTAAGAGCAGTCGCATCAACATGGTGTTGAAGTACTGCGAATAATGCTGCTCGTGGAGCTCAACCTTTATTTGATGCAGTTCTGTGATCGTCTTGTTGAGATAATCATCGAATTCCTGAAGTTGTCTTTCGATCGCTGCCTGTGATTTTTTCATAATATTCACGGTGGAATCAATGATGGACGTTTGGTTTTGCAGCAGTTGAAGCAAGCGTTGGTCATTTCCTTCCAAACCTTTGATGGTATCGGCCATTTCTGCTGCATATGATTCGTCCAGGACTCCAAAAAGAGAACTGGCTATGTTGCCAATTATGTTTAGTGGTGCTCTCCGTTGTCTAGTATTGACTAGAGGACGTAGTAGCACATTGTTGCTGTCCAATTCTTTTTCTAAATTGGATAATTGGGAAAGGGTTGATACGCAGGACTTGTCGTGAAGGATTTGGGTGCAAATGTAATTCAGGTTGCTCACTCCCCTTTTTATGGTCCTTAGTTCCTTCCAGTAGTTTACCATGTTATAGTGGACTACTATATTCCATTCGTCTGATGAAAGGCGTGTGATGCCTAGCCGTTCAAAATATAATCCTGGACTTGTTTTGAATGGTGTAATATTAATATTGTCTTCACCTCGAGTTGGTAATGCAAAGCAGACTGCGATTAGTACCGCTAAGAGTGAATAACCCTTCCGTGCCTTTTTTGAGCTGGACGGACCTTCGTTCCGTTCTCGATTTCTCGGAGGAGCATCTTTCTGAATTTTGTTTGAGGACCTGGTATTTATTGCTGGACTGGATTGAGGGCCGTCGTCTTCAGTTGGCTGATCTGCTTCTGTCTTGGAGTTTCCGATTCCTGAGTCGACTGGTAGCGGTGCGAGGTTGTGGATAGGTCTTCTCAATATTCCGGATGCGGTTCTTATATCAGCAACCCGAACTAACCCGTCACTTCCTTTAATAGTTTTAACGATGCGCCCTAGTGGCCACTTGAGTGGTGGCAGATTGTTGTCCTTGATGATGACCATCTCACCTGGTTCTACGTTTTGGCAACGTTGTTTCCACTTATTTCTGTGCTGCAACTCGGCTAGATATTCCTTGTTCCATCGTTGCCAGAACTGATTTTTCACGTGTAATATGCGTTTCCATTGCTGATGTAGGTTCTCCTGCCTTGAGGTTTCGGTGGGTTCCGCTACACTGGTAAGGGGCTCGCCTATTAAAAAATGACCCGGCGTCAACGCTGTGAAATCGTTAGGATCCGACGACATGGGTGTTAATGGTCTAGAGTTGAGGATGGCCTCCACTTCCAAAACGACCGTCTCGAGTTCTTCATAAGTGAGGGTGCTGTTGTTAACACTATTGGGCAACAGATTCTTGGCCGATTTTACGGCGGCCTCCCATAGTCCGCCGAAATGAGGTGCCCTGGGAGGGATGAAGTGGAAATCCATCCCCCCAGATGTGCAAAAACTGGTAATTTGGTCTTGAGCTGCATCGGAGTGTATTGCTGGCTTGAGTTCCGCCAACTGATTTCGGGCTCCTACGAAATTCGTGGCGTTATCGCAATATAAATGGCGGCAGTTTCCTCTTCTGCTTACAAATCGCTTCAGCGCTCCTATGAATGCGTTGGTTGTTAAATCATTAACTACCTCCAAGTGAATCGCCTTTGTAACAAAGCATACGAAGACGGCCACATACGTTTTTTGAGGTCGTTTCCCGCGAAGCTTGAAGTGGGTCCAGAATGGACCGCAGAAGTCAACTCCGGATGTTGCGAATGGTCGAGCAGGTTGTATTCTTCTCTCGGGTAAATTTCCCATCAATTGCGATAGTAGTTTTGGTTTAGCTCGGCTGCAATGGATGCAGCTTAAGACGATGGATCGGGCCATAGTTTTTCCTTTGATTGGCCAGAATCTTTGTCGTGTAATTGCTAGAAGGCCTTGTGGCCCAATGTGCGAGTTCCGAATATGTAGATCAGTCATTATTAAACGAGCGATTGTATGATTATATGCTAACAGCATGGGGTGCTTGGCATCATACGCAATATCTGCTTCTTCAAGGCGACCTCCTACTCTTATTATGCCTCGCTCGTCCAGGAAAGGAGTGAGAGACGCGAGGTCACTTTGCGCATCTACACTGCCGCTCCTTTGTAGCAATTTTAAATCTTGTGGAAAGCCTTGGGACTGGCACTCCTGAATAAGCAGTCTCAATGCGGCTTCTAATTCCTCAACAGTTAAGTGCAATGCGGCTTTGGTTTTTCTTTTCTTTGTTCTGCAAAGCCCAATAAATCGCAGAATGTAAGCTGTTATTCTTTGTAACCGTTGAAATGAGTTTTGATGATTTACCATTGAAAGAATCTCATGATTTGAAGGGGTGGCAGCCAATGCAGTCTTTGGTCGCTTCCTCTCTAACGTTGTTGGTTCGAATTTTGGGTTTTGTGGCCAGGCACGTTCTGGTCCGTGTAAGTATAATGGTCCGTAGAACCAAAACGTGTTGGTTTTGAGTTTGGATGGACTGATTCCTCTTGACACCAGATCAGCCGGATTGTCTTTAGATGGTACGTGCCGCCATTGGCTGACTGATGTGCTTTCTTGTATTGCAGCGACTCGATTCGCAACAAATGTTTGATATGATGATGAGGGGTTTCGTAACCAACTAAGGACGATTTCTGAATCGGTCCAATACGTGGACTGAAGATCTTTCCAGTGCAGGTCTTCCTTCACGCGCGTCGCTAGTTTGGCGGCGAGGGCCGCACCTTGAAGTTCTAATCGTGGTAGAGACGTCTTCTTCATTGGGGCTACCTTGGACTTGGCACACAGTAGCCTCACTATGACTGTTCCATTTGCCTGTTCTGACCGGACGTATATCGCTGCTCCGTATGCTGTTTCTGATGCGTCGCTAAACGTGTGTAATTGAATATTACGTGGTGATCCACTGGAGAATACGTGTCTGGGGAACGTGATGTCTTCTAACGTTTGAAATTCTGTGCGGAATTTCACCCAACTGGAATGCATTTCCATTGGCACTGCCGCGTCCCAATCGAGGTTGAGGGCCCAGAGTGACTGCAGGAAGATTTTTGCCTTTATAATAACAGGGCTTATTATTCCCAATGGGTCAAACAGATGTGCTATGTCGGAGGATACCGTCCTCTTGGTAACCCTCGTTTCAGTTGCTTGAAATGTCCTGATATGGAAACTGTCGGACGTTGGTAACCACGTTAGTCCTAAGGTCTTAATATGATAGTTGTTTTCGTCTTGTACATTGAAGTTCGCTGCTTGGTCATCGGGTGAGATGCTTCGGAGGATTTGTGGGTGGTTCGCACACCACTTCCTTAATTTGAAGCGACCGAGTTTTAAGATTTCATTAATCTCTGTTTGCATTGCGATGCATTCGGGTAAACTATTTGAGCCGGCCATTACATCGTCGACGTACATATGCCTCCTTATGGCTGTTGCTCCTAAAGGATGTGACCCTTCCGTTTCCGATGCTAATTGCCTTAAACACTTTATAGCCAAGTATGGCGCAGTTGTGACACCATATGTGACTGTAGAGAGTTGGTAGTATTTGATGGGTTGGTCCGGATTATCTCTCCATAAAATGAGCTGAAACTTTCTGTCCTCCGCTCTTACCACTATCTGCCGGTACATTTTCTCGACGTCTGCCGTAAAGACGAATTTCGGCAGACGAAAACGAAGAAGCACCGTGAACACGTCATCTTGCAGCGAAGGGCCAGTGTGAAGAACTTCATTAAGCGAAAAGTTTGTGGAAGTCTTAGCCGAGGCATCGAACACAACCCGCAATTTAGTAGTGGTACTATCGGGTCTAAGTATTCCATGGTGGGGCATAAAGTAGTATGGCTTGGTAACGCTTAGGATGTTTAACTCCTCCATGTGACCCAATTGAAGGTATTCTTTCATGAAGTCGTTGTATAACTGCTTTAAATCTGCGTCCTTATTTAGTTTTCGTTCTAACGCAAGGAATCGTTGAAACGCAACATCTCCTGACTGACCTAGCAAGTTTGGTTCCTTTGAGAACGGCAAGCTTACTATAAAGCGCCCGGTCTTGTCTCGCGTTGTAGTTTGAGTAAAGAGCTCCTCGCATATTCTTTCCTGGTTGGTAAGCGTTGAACTGATTTCTATCTCATCCATTTGCCAGAAATTTTGCACCTTTTCGGTGAGATCACTGCTGTCGTGACTACATATACCGCAGCTTAATTCGGATGGGTTGATGTTTGCTACGCGTCCGCCGACGATCCATCCCAATACCGTGTTCTGCAATGTTGGTAAGTCTTCTCCTAGTTGAATCTGCCCGACGGCTAGCAATTGTAAACAGTGCTCCGCTCCGATGAGTAGGTCGATTTGGTTTGGGTGGTTGAAATCTGGATCAGCCAGTTTTATGTTCTTGGGAATCGGCCACGACGAGACGTCTAGAAATTGGCAAGGCTGTGCACTGGTAATTTGTGGTAGGACGAAAGCCTCTATTCTGATCGAGAAGCCAGAGGTCCTAGATTGTACTGCCATGTTTACTCTGGATTGGGATTTTTGTTTGACTTCCCCAATTCCATCGATGCTTAATGCTTCTGATATTGTATTAAGACCAAGACGTTTAATTAATCTTTCTGTGGCGAAATTTAACTGAGAGCCGGAATCTAACACTGCTCGGCACTCTAGTAATTCTCCGTCTTCGGTCTCTACGTTTATAAGGACAGTGCTTAGTAAGACGCACTTCCTTTGACCCTTGTTTGTTCGAGCTGCTAATGTGGTTGGACTCGTGGTTGATGTGGTTGGAGAAAATGTCACTGTTGACTTTCGTGACTGTGGTGGTGGTTCCTTGATGGAATCCTTTTGATGAAGAAGCGTGTTGTGCTTGTTTTGGCATATAGTGCAGCCTCGTAGGTTACATTGATTGGTAGTATGCCCGCCTTTGAGGCAGTTGGGGCATAGATTATGTTTCTTGACCGTCTGGATTCGTGTCTTTGGTGTTTGTGCGAGGAATGCTTTGCAGAAATACAGCGGGTGAGCTTCGCCGCACACGATACACCTGGTTGCTGGTGTGATGACGAGGGATGAAGGCTTAACTGATCTCGGCAATGGTGCATTCTTAGTGCCAAGAGATTCCAAACTTTGAAACCGATGTTCCAAAAAGGATAAAAATATTTTTATCGTACTTATCTCCTTCGGTGATTCCAATGATTGCTCGTATAGAGTGTGAGTGGTTCGGTCCATCTTCTTTACTAACAAGTGAAGTAATATGGGATCCCAGGAGTCGATAGCAATCCCCAGGTTCTTTAATCCCATCAAGCACTCGTTGGTCGTGTCGTGCAGTGATCTGATTGCACTAGATGATTCTAATGTGCTTGCTGGCTGCGACAGAAGTTTGTTGAGTAGGTGCGTAACCAGTAATTTCTTGTTGTCATACCGGTCCTTGATGATGGTCCAAGCGTCATTGTAGTTTTCGTTGCAGATGGGCAGGTGTTGTACCAACCGTTTTGCTTCACCCGATAGATTGCTTACCAAGTAGTACATCTTCTGTGCGTCTCCGATAGGCCTACTGTGAATCAGCTGGTTATATAGATCATGGAACTGTGTCCACTTCAAATAGTTCCCATCAAAAGCCGGCAACGTAATTTTTGGTAGTTTGATTTCTGCTGAGTTACCTTGGCTGCTTTCGATGGTGGTGGATGACAAATGTTGTCGTAGTGTAATTATGGTGTCTTGTAACCAATTCTTCAATTCGTTGTAATGATCACAGGTGTAACCCTGTGGCGGATCACTCTCTGCAATTTCCCAGATCAGCAGGTCACTTTCGGCCATCTGTCGGTCATATTCCTGTAAGGCGGTTGCCTTAAATTTATAATACTCTTGAGAATGCTGCATGTTTGCCTTGCTCTCAATGTCTTTGATTAGTGCTACTGTGTTCTTCATTAAAGCCGTCTGTTTGCGCACAAGTTTTGTTAACTCGATATTTTCTTCCAATGTATCGAATACTACCTGGAACTTTTTTGGATCTACCTCCATTGAGAGGCGTTTCTTGTCGTGCTGCTGTGAGCCTCCTGGCTGTGGTCCTCCTGGCTGTGAGCCTCCTGGGTGTGGGCCTCCTGTTGAATCCTCATTGTCGTCATTTGATTCCTGTATGCTTTCCTCGCCTAATTTTTCTTCAGCCTTTTTTATCCATGTCTGCACATTTTGGCGGATAATACTAATTGACTCAAAGTATTGCCGCTCAAAATATGGATGGGATGCGTGGCTGTGTTCGAGAGGCGCAAGTTGTTCATTATTTTTCTGGAACTGCTCAAATAGAGTATCTAGGTCCACCGTCATTGTGTCTAAATACGCTCTCGTCTTTCTGGCATATGCATCCTTGGTGATGCGTTTGTACAAAGTTTGGATCTTCGATCCTATGGTTGCCTGGTTGGCGGCTAATTCGTCCATGTTGCTCATGGTTCCTGATTCTGGCTGATATTCTGCAACGGCTGATGTCTTCCTGCTTTTGGAGCTCAAATCTGCTGTTGTTTCTTGCTCCCCCCGTTTGACGTGACGTGATTGGAATCACGTCGGGGTCACCAATGATTTTATACCGCGACAGAGTCCTTTCTCTGCCGCCTTGATTTGTTATTTGGTAAGCCTCCGAGCAAAGGTACAGTACCTTTACTTGGAACAAAAAAGGTGTTCTAGTGCTTTACTAGAACACTTGCGCTGCTGCTAATTACCGTGGATCTTATTTGGTCCAGTATTCTAGTTCTATACTAGAACACTTGATGCAAGCAGAGGTTCAGTACCTTTACTTGTTATTTGGATTACCTTCTGGTACAGTACCAGAAAGTAGCGATTTGAAAGTGAAAAATCTGATTGACTAAGACTGATCGACTGACTCTTTATTTTAACTAAATATTTCTTATATCCTAACATTTATTAGATCTAAATATCTTAATGTACCTATCATAGAAGAGAACGATTTTTATCTCTTTCTATTGTCTGGTGCATCCCACTGCATTTGGAGAAACTCCGACGTTGCACATTCCTTCTTGTTTGTGTCTTGCGATGCATCATGTTACATTTTAAGAGCGATAATTTGGTGCTGGTGTGGATGCAACATGATGCACCGCGATGTGTTTTTTTTTTGTTGTTGCTGATGATGGGAAATTTTAGTATCTGGGTTTTTATTTTTATTCTTGGATTTAATTTTGTTGTGTCTTTCTAATCTGTTTTTATTTGCCTTTTTGGAAAGGAATTTTCTCTTATTCCTGAACATATTATGTATTATGTATTATGTATTATGTATTATGTATTATGTATTTTTTTTTTTTTTTTTTTTTTTTTTTTTTTTTTTTTTTTTTTTTTTCGAGGGGTGGTGAGAATCTTCATAGACACCGCTGAGGGTCCGGCCTCAGACGGTAGTGTCAGATTTTTACTGACTAAACTCACCACCCCTTTCGGTGACGTTTGGTCCCGCCCGGCACCGCCGCGAGGCATTACTTCGGGCGGGCGTCACCAACATGACCCTTTCGCGTCCCTCCGATCACGGGCAAGAAGATGTCAGGGCTCCGTGGAGACGGATCAGCGAACCTCCGTCTCCGTCTTCTTTGTTTTTAGGACGGTCTGGACAAACCGCGCCACCCTCGACCATTTCTCAGGGCCTCGTAGCATGGTCCCAACAATTATGTCGGGGGTCATGCTTCCGAGGCCCTCCTCCATCGCGCTTCGTTCGGCCTCCCACCTAACACATTCAAAGAATGTATGGTGGGCGTCGTCCGAAGCGGAATCCCCGTAGGGGCACGCGGCATCCGCCACCTTACCCATTTTCTTCAGGTACGATCGGAAAAGACCGTGACCTGTCAAAAATTGGGTAAGGTAGTAATCGACTTCGCCGAACTCCCGGTCAACCCAGGTGTTCAGCTGGCCGATCAGGCGGGCTGTCCACCTACCCCTAGGATCACCCTCCCAGCGCGTTTGCCAGACCTCCATTGTGTTGGCCCTGGCGGCCCTCGCCGCCTCTCTTTTCCCCAAACTACTCCTCTCCCTGTGGACGAACTGCCTCTCCTGGGCTAGTAAGTCTATCGGAATAACTCCGGCGACCACCAGCACCGCGGGCTCGGAGACCGTGCGATAGGAGCACGCGACGCGAAGAGCTGCACGCCTCTGTACTGCGGCCATGCGCTTGCGGTATTTTTCATACCGCAGCGCATCGGCCCACACCTCTGCTCCGTAGAGCAAGATGGACTCGGCAGTGCGCATTAGTAGACGCCGCATGCAGGGCCTGGGACCATGCACGTTGGCCATGATCCTGCTAAGCGACGCCACCGCCGCCGCTGCCTTGTCCGCCGCCTTCAGTACGTGTACCCCGAAGGACAACTTGTTATCAAGCGTCACTCCGAGGTACTTTACCGCCCTCGCCGACTCAATTGTCGCGTCTCCCACCCCGAAATTGCGCACCACGTTGATGCGCTTTTTCGTGAGTAACACGATCTCCGTTTTATGAGCCGCAAGCTCAAGCCCGCAGTCATCCATCCAGGAGGAGATTCTACGATTGCCTGGTTGAGGAGCATCTGCGCGGCTTCCACGTCTCTTGCGGTGATTATGACCGCAACGTCGTCAGCGTACCCAACCAGGCAAACACCCTCGGGCATCTCCAGACGTAGGAGCCCGTCGTAGGAAATATTCCATACGTCAGGACCCAGAATGGAGCCCTGGGCGGCCCCAGACGTTACTTCCCTCCGTTGCAAGCCATCCTGCGTTTCGTATTCAATGAAGCGCTCATTCAGGTAGTCCCCCAGCATCCTTTGCAGGTACTGAGGGAGTCTGAAGTCACGCTCCATCACCCTGAGCGCCCTGTCCCACCTGACCGAACCGAACGCGTTCTTCACGTCCAGTGTGGCCAGCAGACACACGTGTCGGGAGCGATGGTTTCCCCGCTCAGTCGACCTGGCAACCTCGACCACCTGCTGGACCGCATCTATTGTAGAGCGGCCCGGTCGGAAGCCGAACTGTCTGGCGGCCAGGTCACCCGCCGCCCGTACGGCCTCGTGTAGGCGAGGCCGTAGCAATCTCTCCAGTAGCTTCCCCGTCGTGTCCAGCATGCACAGGGGTCTGTAGGACGCCGCTGCGTCTGCCGGCCCCCCTCCTTTGCTGATCAGCACGAGTCGCGCGATCTTCCAGCGAGCAGGGAAACTGCCCGCCTTCAGGCACGCGTTGTACATCTCTAGCAAAAGAGAGGGGTGACTGGAAGCTACTGCCTTCACCACTTCCGCTGGAAGGCCATCTGGACCAGGAGCCTTCCGGTTACGCATCGAACGAGCGGCCACTATTAGCTCCTCTTCACTGAAGGGGGGGGGGTTCTTCGAGGTCCGAGGGCAGTGGCAGCTCGGACGGTCGCCTCGTATGGGCGGGGAAAAGGGTACTTACGATGTCATCCAGAGCGACTGGATCCCTGGGGGACCCTTGAGCAAAAGCCCCCAGCCTCCTGGTGACAATCCTGTACCCCAGTCCCCACGGGTCCCGGTCCACGTCCTGCATGAGGGCCATCCAGCATCTTCGCTGGCTATCTTTGATGGCTCGCTTGAGGGATTTTTTGGCCGCTTGAAACGCTGCGGCCAAAGGGGCTGCGTAGATATCGCGAACTCTCGCCCTCTGTACCTGCCGGCGAAGTCGTAGGCACGTCCTGCGGAGCTCCGCGATCTCGTCCGTCCACCAATAAGCAGGGCGACCTCGTCGACTCGACCCGCGTCTCGGCACTGCTTCTTCGCAAGCATCACGGATGATTCGCATCGTCCGTGCGGTTATCCGTTCTGCTCGCTCAGACGGCGATAGATCCTCGGGGATGGCGGGCAGGGATTGCTGGCCACGCTCCAGAGCTGCGGAGAACGTCACGGGATCCATTCCCCCGACGTTCCATCTGGGGGGGCGCGCCACGCGAGCAGTGGTAGCCGGGCGCACATCATGTACATAGAACATGATGTACTGGTGATCGCTTCCCGTGAAGTCTTCGATAACCCTCCAGTCTACCACTCGCGCTGCCAGATGTTCGTTGGCTAGGGAGATGTCCGGAATCGTCCCCCTATGGCCCGGCCTTCTGAAGGTTGGCGAGGACCCGGTGTTTAGGACAACTAGTCCTAGCCGGGACACCATGTCCATCACCCTCCTTCCACGGGAATTAGGCCGGGCCTCCCCCCATTCAATAGCTCTGGCGTTGAAATCCCCGGCGACCACCAGGTCTCCCTGCACCATCCGAAGTTCGTCCTCCAGGCTGTCCAGCTTTTCCTGGAAGTCATCTATCCGGTCGTTTGGAGTGAGATACACGCTCACATAAACCGTGGCGTTGCATTTCACCCAGACAAAACCGCACCCGGATCCCACTCCCTCGATACAAAAGTTTCGTGGGTTTGGGATCCAGATGGCCGCAGTGCCGAGGTCGTCGGCATGCCATCCCAACCCAGCCCTTTCCCGGTACTGTTCGCTGATAATCACTATATCAGCATCTTTCTCGGTGCAGAGCTGGGTTAGAAGGTCATGGGCCGTCCTACTCCTGTGGAGATTTGCTTGTAGGATACGGGTCATCGCGAAGGCTTACCCAAAACCTCCCGGAAGGCTTTACAGCCTTTCGACCCCGCCACGTGGTTTGTGTCTCCCATGTTCCCCGCCGAACATAGGAAGCACGAGGGGTCGGCTGTACAGCCCGCGCCCTTGTGATCCGCTCCACCGCAGCGGTAGCACAACCTGCTCCTATCTGGACCCTTGCAGGTTGTGCTAAGGTGCCCGTACCCGAGACAGCGGAAACAACGCTTCACGTCTGTTCCGCGTCTCACCTGGCACCGGACGAAACCAATGAGCACGCGCCCGCCCTCCAGCACTTTTTCCGCGGCAGCCTCTTCCATCCTGACGAAGGCGACGCGCTGCTGCCTGACGTTTGGCCTCGTCAGGGAAACCAAAATCTCCCCCGCGTAACCATCAGGGAGCACCCTTCGGATGGCCTCCTCGACCTCCGCCGTCGTCGTCCAGCTGTCGAAGTCTCTGACCTCTAGTAGCGACTTAGACACCAGCTCCCTGACGGTGCCCCTCCCCTCTATCGCCGATCTCAAGGCGCCTGCTAATGACGCCTTATTTTCGGCGGTGGTGTGGCCCAGCTCCAGCAGTACCCCGCCAGCCCGGGTCTGCCGGACCGCTCTGACCTCCACTCCGATTTTTGTCGGCTCAACCTTCTCCCGGATAGCCTTTACGACTTCCGCGAAGGTGGAGCCTTCGGAGGGGGTCAGGAGTACCGCGTCGGGCTTTTTATTCTTCCTCCTTTTCCTCTTCTTCTTCTTTTTGGCGCCGTTTTCCTCAGCCGGCGTTATTGCCTTGGCTGGCTCCTGCTGCTCTTGCTTTTGGAGTTTCGCCCTCTGCCTTTTCTTCTTCTTACCCACAACCTCCGACCACTGGGTCTCGGTTGTGGGCTCGGCGACTGCGCGAGGCTTCTTATTGCTCCTCTTCCCGTCGTCTTTGGGGGAGCTTGTGGCCTTCCGCTTCGTCTGACCGTCGCCCTCCACGGGTGCTGTAGGGACCCACCCGAGGCGGAGGGTTCCCTTGGCGAGTTCCGTCCTCACCTCGGCCGTCTTTCTATTGGCGAAGGCCACTTTGTCTATGCACTCCGCGAGCCTCGGCAGTCCCAGCTTGATGGCATTGTTTACGTTTGGCTGCCTCTTGACCGCAGCCGTCATTTCCGCAATGATATCTATCATGACCTTCAGCTGGTCGTCAAAGGCGTTAACAGCTGCCTCCAGTTGCCCCATGAGTGCCTCCCCGTTGCCGTCTGAGATGTCGTCCCTGCAGCTTTTGGGGCCGCAGGGCCCGCGGCCATCGCCGGATCTCCAGACCGGTCGGGATTGGCGGTGGAGGCCAGCTCCGTGTCGGTCAGCGCGCCCCTGCGCTCCTCCCTGTTGATGTCTGCCCTACCCGGGAGAGGCGGCGGCGACCTCGCCACCCTCGCCTTCCTCCCGAACAGGGCCTGCCGTTCCGCAGCCAGTTCAGCAGCCTTTCTTTCAGCCTCTATTCTTGCCAGTTCAGCGGCTTCTTTTTCAGTTTCTGAAACTGGTTTATCGGTGTTTGTTTTTATTTTTTGATTTGTTGTCTCCATCTAAATTCCCACGAGTATTGCCGGAAGGGGTGGTCCACCCTGGCAGAGCCGCTTACCAGGGTAAGGCACTTTTACGCACCGACCTTGCCCGGGCATCGGTGGGGACCGTTTGCGACCAGCCTCTTTTACCACCGGCTGGCCACTCAGCCATCGGCACGGTACCTTGACACCTTGGCTTAAGTGGGCGCTGATTTTGGTTCACCCCAGGGTATTTGATTTCCCTGGTACCTCCTTGGAGGCGTTCCCCTATCCACCGCCTGGGGAGGCGTCCGATCCGGGACCAGCAAAACCCGGCACCCGAAGGACGGATGTATTATGTATTATGTATTATGTATTATGTATTATGTATTATGTATTATGTATTATGTATTATGTATTATGTATTATGTATTATGTATTATGTATTATGTATTATGTATTATGTATTATGTATTATGTATTATGTATTATGTATTATGTATTATGTATTATGTATTATGTATTATGTATTATGTATTATGTATTATGTATTATGTATTATGTATTATGTATTATGTATTATGTATTATGTATTATGTATTATGTATTATGTATTATGTATTATGTATTATGTATTATGTATTATGTATTATGTATTATGTATTATGTATTATGTATTATGTATTATGTATTATGTATTATGTATTATGTATTATGTATTATGTATTATGTATTATGTATTATGTATTATGTATTATGTATTATGTATTATGTATTATGTATTATGTATTATGTATTATGTATTATGTATTATGTATTATGTATTATGTATTATGTATTATGTATTATGTATTATGTATTATGTATTATGTATTATGTATTATGTATTATGTATTATGTATTATGTATTATGTATTATGTATTATGTATTATGTATTATGTATTATGTATTATGTATTATGTATTATGTATTATGTATTATGTATTATGTATTATGTATTATGTATTATGTATTATGTATTATGTATTATGTATTATGTATTATGTATTATGTATTATGTATTATGTATTATGTATTATGTATTATGTATTATGTATTATGTATTATGTATTATGTATTATGTATTATGTATTATGTATTATGTATTATGTATTATGTATTATGTATTATGTATTATGTATTATGTATTATGTATTATGTATTATGTATTATGTATTATGTATTATGTATTATGTATTATGTATTATGTATTATGTATTATGTATTATGTATTATGTATTATGTATTATGTATTATGTATTATGTATTATGTATTATGTATTATGTATTATGTATTATGTATTATGTATTATGTATTATGTATTATGTATTATGTATTATGTATTATGTATTATGTATTATGTATTATGTATTATGTATTATGTATTATGTATTATGTATTATGTATTATGTATTATGTATTATGTATTATGTATTATGTATTATGTATTATGTATTATGTATTATGTATTATGTATTATGTATTATGTATTATGTATTATGTATTATGTATTATGTATTATGTATTATGTATTATGTATTATGTATTATGTATTATGTATTATGTATTATGTATTATGTATTATGTATTATGTATTATGTATTATGTATTATGTATTATGTATTATGTATTATGTATTATGTATTATGTATTATGTATTATGTATTATGTATTATGTATTATGTATTATGTATTATGTATTATGTATTATGTATTATGTATTATGTATTATGTATTATGTATTATGTATTATGTATTATGTATTATGTATTATGTATTATGTATTATGTATTATGTATTATGTATTATGTATTATGTATTATGTATTATGTATTATGTATTATGTATTATGTATTATGTATTATGTATTATGTATTATGTATTATGTATTATGTATTATGTATTATGTATTATGTATTATGTATTATGTATTATGTATTATGTATTATGTATTATGTATTATGTATTATGTATTATGTATTATGTATTATGTATTATGTATTATGTATTATGTATTATGTATTATGTATTATGTATTATGTATTATGTATTATGTATTATGTATTATGTATTATGTATTATGTATTATGTATTATGTATTATGTATTATGTATTATGTATTATGTATTATGTATTATGTATTATGTATTATGTATTATGTATTATGTATTATGTATTATGTATTATGTATTATGTATTATGTATTATGTATTATGTATTATGTATTATGTATTATGTATTATGTATTATGTATTATGTATTATGTATTATGTATTATGTATTATGTATTATGTATTATGTATTATGTATTATGTATTATGTATTATGTATTATGTATTATGTATTATGTATTATGTATTATGTATTATGTATTATGTATTATGTATTATGTATTATGTATTATGTATTATGTATTATGTATTATGTATTATGTATTATGTATTATGTATTATGTATTATGTATTATGTATTATGTATTATGTATTATGTATTATGTATTATGTATTATGTATTATGTATTATGTATTATGTATTATGTATTATGTATTATGTATTATGTATTATGTATTATGTATTATGTATTATGTATTATGTATTATGTATTATGTATTATGTATTATGTATTATGTATTATGTATTATGTATTATGTATTATGTATTATGTATTATGTATTATGTATTATGTATTATGTATTATGTATTATGTATTATGTATTATGTATTATGTATTATGTATTATGTATTATGTATTATGTATTATGTATTATGTATTATGTATTATGTATTATGTATTATGTATTATGTATTATGTATTATGTATTATGTATTATGTATTATGTATTATGTATTATGTATTATGTATTATGTATTATGTATTATGTATTATGTATTATGTATTATGTATTATGTATTATGTATTATGTATTATGTATTATGTATTATGTATTATGTATTATGTATTATGTATTATGTATTATGTATTATGTATTATGTATTATGTATTATGTATTATGTATTATGTATTATGTATTATGTATTATGTATTATGTATTATGTATTATGTATTATGTATTATGTATTATGTATTATGTATTATGTATTATGTATTATGTATTATGTATTATGTATTATGTATTATGTATTATGTATTATGTATTATGTATTATGTATTATGTATTATGTATTATGTATTATGTATTATGTATTATGTATTATGTATTATGTATTATGTATTATGTATTATGTATTATGTATTATGTATTATGTATTATGTATTATGTATTATGTATTATGTATTATGTATTATGTATTATGTATTATGTATTATGTATTATGTATTATGTATTATGTATTATGTATTATGTATTATGTATTATGTATTATGTATTATGTATTATGTATTATGTATTATGTATTATGTATTATGTATTATGTATTATGTATTATGTATTATGTATTATGTATTATGTATTATGTATTATGTATTATGTATTATGTATTATGTATTATGTATTATGTATTATGTATTATGTATTATGTATTATGTATTATGTATTATGTATTATGTATTATGTATTATGTATTATGTATTATGTATTATGTATTATGTATTATGTATTATGTATTATGTATTATGTATTATGTATTATGTATTATGTATTATGTATTATGTATTATGTATTATGTATTATGTATTATGTATTATGTATTATGTATTATGTATTATGTATTATGTATTATGTATTATGTATTATGTATTATGTATTATGTATTATGTATTATGTATTATGTATTATGTATTATGTATTATGTATTATGTATTATGTATTATGTATTATGTATTATGTATTATGTATTATGTATTATGTATTATGTATTATGTATTATGTATTATGTATTATGTATTATGTATTATGTATTATGTATTATGTATTATGTATTATGTATTATGTATTATGTATTATGTATTATGTATTATGTATTATGTATTATGTATTATGTATTATGTATTATGTATTATGTATTATGTATTATGTATTATGTATTATGTATTATGTATTATGTATTATGTATTATGTATTATGTATTATGTATTATGTATTATGTATTATGTATTATGTATTATGTATTATGTATTATGTATTATGTATTATGTATTATGTATTATGTATTATGTATTATGTATTATGTATTATGTATTATGTATTATGTATTATGTATTATGTATTATGTATTATGTATTATGTATTATGTATTATGTATTATGTATTATGTATTATGTATTATGTATTATGTATTATGTATTATGTATTATGTATTATGTATTATGTATTATGTATTATGTATTATGTATTATGTATTATGTATTATGTATTATGTATTATGTATTATGTATTATGTATTATGTATTATGTATTATGTATTATGTATTATGTATTATGTATTATGTATTATGTATTATGTATTATGTATTATGTATTATGTATTATGTATTATGTATTATGTATTATGTATTATGTATTATGTATTATGTATTATGTATTATGTATTATGTATTATGTATTATGTATTATGTATTATGTATTATGTATTATGTATTATGTATTATGTATTATGTATTATGTATTATGTATTATGTATTATGTATTATGTATTATGTATTATGTATTATGTATTATGTATTATGTATTATGTATTATGTATTATGTATTATGTATTATGTATTATGTATTATGTATTATGTATTATGTATTATGTATTATGTATTATGTATTATGTATTATGTATTATGTATTATGTATTATGTATTATGTATTATGTATTATGTATTATGTATTATGTATTATGTATTATGTATTATGTATTATGTATTATGTATTATGTATTATGTATTATGTATTATGTATTATGTATTATGTATTATGTATTATGTATTATGTATTATGTATTATGTATTATGTATTATGTATTATGTATTATGTATTATGTATTATGTATTATGTATTATGTATTATGTATTATGTATTATGTATTATGTATTATGTATTATGTATTATGTATTATGTATTATGTATTATGTATTATGTATTATGTATTATGTATTATGTATTATGTATTATGTATTATGTATTATGTATTATGTATTATGTATTATGTATTATGTATTATGTATTATGTATTATGTATTATGTATTATGTATTATGTATTATGTATTATGTATTATGTATTATGTATTATGTATTATGTATTATGTATTATGTATTATGTATTATGTATTATGTATTATGTATTATGTATTATGTATTATGTATTATGTATTATGTATTATGTATTATGTATTATGTATTATGTATTATGTATTATGTATTATGTATTATGTATTATGTATTATGTATTATGTATTATGTATTATGTATTATGTATTATGTATTATGTATTATGTATTATGTATTATGTATTATGTATTATGTATTATGTATTATGTATTATGTATTATGTATTATGTATTATGTATTATGTATTATGTATTATGTATTATGTATTATGTATTATGTATTATGTATTATGTATTATGTATTATGTATTATGTATTATGTATTATGTATTATGTATTATGTATTATGTATTATGTATTATGTATTATGTATTATGTATTATGTATTATGTATTATGTATTATGTATTATGTATTATGTATTATGTATTATGTATTATGTATTATGTATTATGTATTATGTATTATGTATTATGTATTATGTATTATGTATTATGTATTATGTATTATGTATTATGTATTATGTATTATGTATTATGTATTATGTATTATGTATTATGTATTATGTATTATGTATTATGTATTATGTATTATGTATTATGTATTATGTATTATGTATTATGTATTATGTATTATGTATTATGTATTATGTATTATGTATTATGTATTATGTATTATGTATTATGTATTATGTATTATGTATTATGTATTATGTATTATGTATTATGTATTATGTATTATGTATTATGTATTATGTATTATGTATTATGTATTATGTATTATGTATTATGTATTATGTATTATGTATTATGTATTATGTATTATGTATTATGTATTATGTATTATGTATTATGTATTATGTATTATGTATTATGTATTATGTATTATGTATTATGTATTATGTATTATGTATTATGTATTATGTATTATGTATTATGTATTATGTATTATGTATTATGTATTATGTATTATGTATTATGTATTATGTATTATGTATTATGTATTATGTATTATGTATTATGTATTATGTATTATGTATTATGTATTATGTATTATGTATTATGTATTATGTATTATGTATTATGTATTATGTATTATGTATTATGTATTATGTATTATGTATTATGTATTATGTATTATGTATTATGTATTATGTATTATGTATTATGTATTATGTATTATGTATTATGTATTATGTATTATGTATTATGTATTATGTATTATGTATTATGTATTATGTATTATGTATTATGTATTATGTATTATGTATTATGTATTATGTATTATGTATTATGTATTATGTATTATGTATTATGTATTATGTATTATGTATTATGTATTATGTATTATGTATTATGTATTATGTATTATGTATTATGTATTATGTATTATGTATTATGTATTATGTATTATGTATTATGTATTATGTATTATGTATTATGTATTATGTATTATGTATTATGTATTATGTATTATGTATTATGTATTATGTATTATGTATTATGTATTATGTATTATGTATTATGTATTATGTATTATGTATTATGTATTATGTATTATGTATTATGTATTATGTATTATGTATTATGTATTATGTATTATGTATTATGTATTATGTATTATGTATTATGTATTATGTATTATGTATTATGTATTATGTATTATGTATTATGTATTATGTATTATGTATTATGTATTATGTATTATGTATTATGTATTATGTATTATGTATTATGTATTATGTATTATGTATTATGTATTATGTATTATGTATTATGTATTATGTATTATGTATTATGTATTATGTATTATGTATTATGTATTATGTATTATGTATTATGTATTATGTATTATGTATTATGTATTATGTATTATGTATTATGTATTATGTATTATGTATTATGTATTATGTATTATGTATTATGTATTATGTATTATGTATTATGTATTATGTATTATGTATTATGTATTATGTATTATGTATTATGTATTATGTATTATGTATTATGTATTATGTATTATGTATTATGTATTATGTATTATGTATTATGTATTATGTATTATGTATTATGTATTATGTATTATGTATTATGTATTATGTATTATGTATTATGTATTATGTATTATGTATTATGTATTATGTATTATGTATTATGTATTATGTATTATGTATTATGTATTATGTATTATGTATTATGTATTATGTATTATGTATTATGTATTATGTATTATGTATTATGTATTATGTATTATGTATTATGTATTATGTATTATGTATTATGTATTATGTATTATGTATTATGTATTATGTATTATGTATTATGTATTATGTATTATGTATTATGTATTATGTATTATGTATTATGTATTATGTATTATGTATTATGTATTATGTATTATGTATTATGTATTATGTATTATGTATTATGTATTATGTATTATGTATTATGTATTATGTATTATGTATTATGTATTATGTATTATGTATTATGTATTATGTATTATGTATTATGTATTATGTATTATGTATTATGTATTATGTATTATGTATTATGTATTATGTATTATGTATTATGTATTATGTATTATGTATTATGTATTATTATTTTATTATGTATTATGTATTATGTATTATGTATTATGTATTATGTATTATGTATTATGTATTATGTATTATGTATTATGTATTATGTATTATGTATTATGTATTATGTATTATGTATTATGTATTATGTATTATGTATTATGTATTATGTATTATGTATTATGTATTATGTATTATGTATTATGTATTATGTATTATGTATTATGTATTATGTATTATGTATTATGTATTATGTATTATGTATTATGTATTATGTATTATGTATTATGTATTATGTATTAATGTATTATGTATTATGTATTATGTATTATGTATTATGTATTATGTATTATGTATTATGTATTATGTATTATGTATTATGTATTATGTATTATGTATTATGTATTATGTATTATGTATTATGTATTATGTATTATGTATTATGTATTATGTATTATGTATTATGTATTATGTATTATGTATTATGTATTATGTATTATGTATTATGTATTATGTATTATGTATTATGTATTATGTATTATGTATTATGTATTATGTATTATGTATAATGTATTATGTATTATGTATTATGTATTATGTATTATGTATTATGTATTATGTATTATGTATTATGTATTATGTATTATGTATTATGTATTATGTATTATGTATTATGTATTATGTATTATGTATTATGTATTATGTATTATGTATTATGTATTATGTATTATGTATTATGTATTATGTATTATGTATTATGTATTATGTATTATGTATTATGTATTTATGTATTATGTATTATGTATTATGTATTATGTATTATGTATTATGTATTATGTATTATGTATTATGTATTATGTATTATGTATTATGTATTATGTATTATGTATTATGTATTATGTATTATGTATTATGTATTATGTATTATGTATTATGTATTATGTATTATGTATTATGTATTATGTATTATGTATTATGTATTATGTATTATGTATTATGTATTATGTATTATGTATTATGTATTATGTATTATGTATTATGTATTATGTATTATGTATTATGTATTATGTATTATGTATTATGTATTATGTATTATGTATTATGTATTATGTATTATGTATTATGTATTATGTATTATGTATTATGTATTATGTATTATGTATTATGTATTATGTATTATGTATTATGTATTATGTATTATGTATTATGTATTATGTATTATGTATTA
This sequence comes from Thereva nobilitata, assembly GCA_963855945.1. Taxonomy (NCBI): domain Eukaryota; kingdom Metazoa; phylum Arthropoda; class Insecta; order Diptera; family Therevidae; genus Thereva; species Thereva nobilitata. The sequence goes on from OY979694.1 coordinate 112,734,989, forward strand.
TGTATTATGTATTATGTATTATGTATTATGTATTATGTATTATGTATTATGTATTATGTATTATGTATTATGTATTATGTATTATGTATTATGTATTATGTATTATGTATTATGTATTATGTATTATGTATTATGTATTATGTATTATGTATTATGTATTATGTATTATGTATTATGTATTATGTATTATGTATTATGTATTATGTATTATGTATTATGTATTATGTATTATGTATTATGTATTATGTATTATGTATTATGTATTATGTATTATGTATTATGTATTATGTATTATGTATTATGTATTATGTATTATGTATTATGTATTATGTATTATGTATTATGTATTATGTATTATGTATTATGTATTATGTATTATGTATTATGTATTATGTATTATGTATTATGTATTATGTATTATGTATTATGTATTATGTATTATGTATTATGTATTATGTATTATGTATTATGTATTATGTATTATGTATTATGTATTATGTATTATGTATTATGTATTATGTATTATGTATTATGTATTATGTATTATGTATTATGTATTATGTATTATGTATTATGTATTATGTATTATGTATTATGTATTATGTATTATGTATTATGTATTATGTATTATGTATTATGTATTATGTATTAATGTATTATGTATTATGTATTATGTATTATGTATTATGTATTATGTATTATGTATTATGTATTATGTATTATGTATTATGTATTATGTATTATGTATTATGTATTATGTAGTATGTATTATGTATTATGTATTATGTATTATGTATTATGTATTATGTATTATGTATTATGTATTATGTATTATGTATTATGTATTATGTATTATGTATTATGTATTATGTATTATGTATTATGTATTATGTATTATGTATTATGTATTATGTATTATGTATTATGTATTATGTATTATGTATTATGTATTATGTATTATGTATTATGTATTATGTATTATGTATTATGTATTATGTATTATGTATTATGTATTATGTATTATGTATTATGTATTATGTATTATGTATTATGTATTATGTATTATGTATTATGTATTATGTATTATGTATTATGTATTATGTATTATGTATTATGTATTATGTATTATGTATTATGTATTATGTATTATGTATTATGTATTATGTATTATGTATTATGTATTATGTATTATGTATTATGTATTATGTATTATGTATTATGTATTATGTATTATGTATTATGTATTATGTATTATGTATTATGTATTATGTATTATGTATTATGTATTATGTATTATGTATTATGTATTATGTATTATGTATTATGTATTATGTATTATGTATTATGTATTATGTATTATGTATTATGTATTATGTATTATGTATTATGTATTATGTATTATGTATTATGTATTATGTATTATGTATTATGTATTATGTATTATGTATTATGTATTATGTATTATGTATTATGTATTATGTATTATGTATTATGTATTATGTATTATGTATTATGTATTATGTATTATGTATTATGTATTATGTATTATGTATTATGTATTATGTATTATGTATTATGTATTATGTATTATGTATTATGTATTATGTATTATGTATTATGTATTATGTATTATGTATTATGTATTATGTATTATGTATTATGTATTATGTATTATGTATTATGTATTATGTATTATGTATTATGTATTATGTATTATGTATTATGTATTATGTATTATGTATTATGTATTATGTATTATGTATTATGTATTATGTATTATGTATTATGTATTATGTATTATGTATTATGTATTATGTATTATGTATTATGTATTATGTATTATGTATTATGTATTATGTATTATGTATTATGTATTATGTATTATGTATTATGTATTATGTATTATGTATTATGTATTATGTATTATGTATTATGTATTATGTATTATGTATTATGTATTATGTATTATGTATTATGTATTATGTATTATGTATTATGTATTATGTATTATGTATTATGTATTATGTATTATGTATTATGTATTATGTATTATGTATTATGTATTATGTATTATGTATTATGTATTATGTATTATGTATTATGTATTATGTATTATGTATTATGTATTATGTATTATGTATTATGTATTATGTATTATGTATTATGTATTATGTATTATGTATTATGTATTATGTATTATGTATTATGTATTATGTATTATGTATTATGTATTATGTATTATGTATTATGTATTATGTATTATGTATTATGTATTATGTATTATGTATTATGTATTATGTATTATGTATTATGTATTATGTATTATGTATTATGTATTATGTATTATGTATTATGTATTATGTATTATGTATTATGTATTATGTATTATGTATTATGTATTATGTATTATGTATTATGTATTATGTATTATGTATTATGTATTATGTATTATGTATTATGTATTATGTATTATGTATTATGTATTATGTATTATGTATTATGTATTATGTATTATGTATTATGTATTATGTATTATGTATTATGTATTATGTATTATGTATTATGTATTATGTATTATGTATTATGTATTATGTATTATGTATTATGTATTATGTATTATGTATTATGTATTATGTATTATGTATTATGTATTATGTATTATGTATTATGTATTATGTATTATGTATTATGTATTATGTATTATGTATTATGTATTATGTATTATGTATTATGTATTATGTATTATGTATTATGTATTATGTATTATGTATTATGTATTATGTATTATGTATTATGTATTATGTATTATGTATTATGTATTATGTATTATGTATTATGTATTATGTATTATGTATTATGTATTATGTATTATGTATTATGTATTATGTATTATGTATTATGTATTATGTATTATGTATTATGTATTATGTATTATGTATTATGTATTATGTATTATGTATTATGTATTATGTATTATGTATTATGTATTATGTATTATGTATTATGTATTATGTATTATGTATTATGTATTATGTATTATGTATTATGTATTATGTATTATGTATTATGTATTATGTATTATGTATTATGTATTATGTATTATGTATTATGTATTATGTATTATGTATTATGTATTATGTATTATGTATTATGTATTATGTATTATGTATTATGTATTATGTATTATGTATTATGTATTATGTATTATGTATTATGTATTATGTATTATGTATTATGTATTATGTATTATGTATTATGTATTATGTATTATGTATTATGTATTATGTATTATGTATTATGTATTATGTATTATGTATTATGTATTATGTATTATGTATTATGTATTATGTATTATGTATTATGTATTATGTATTATGTATTATGTATTATGTATTATGTATTATGTATTATGTATTATGTATTATGTATTATGTATTATGTATTATGTATTATGTATTATGTATTATGTATTATGTATTATGTATTATGTATTATGTATTATGTATTATGTATTATGTATTATGTATTATGTATTATGTATTATGTATTATGTATTATGTATTATGTATTATGTATTATGTATTATGTATTATGTATTATGTATTATGTATTATGTATTATGTATTATGTATTATGTATTATGTATTATGTATTATGTATTATGTATTATGTATTATGTATTATGTATTATGTATTATGTATTATGTATTATGTATTATGTATTATGTATTATGTATTATGTATTATGTATTATGTATTATGTATTATGTATTATGTATTATGTATTATGTATTATGTATTATGTATTATGTATTATGTATTATGTATTATGTATTATGTATTATGTATTATGTATTATGTATTATGTATTATGTATTATGTATTATGTATTATGTATTATGTATTATGTATTATGTATTATGTATTATGTATTATGTATTATGTATTATGTATTATGTATTATGTATTATGTATTATGTATTATGTATTATGTATTATGTATTATGTATTATGTATTATGTATTATGTATTATGTATTATGTATTATGTATTATGTATTATGTATTATGTATTATGTATTATGTATTATGTATTATGTATTATGTATTATGTATTATGTATTATGTATTATGTATTATGTATTATGTATTATGTATTATGTATTATGTATTATGTATTATGTATTATGTATTATGTATTATGTATTATGTATTATGTATTATGTATTATGTATTATGTATTATGTATTATGTATTATGTATTATGTATTATGTATTATGTATTATGTATTATGTATTATGTATTATGTATTATGTATTATGTATTATGTATTATGTATTATGTATTATGTATTATGTATTATGTATTATGTATTATGTATTATGTATTATGTATTATGTATTATGTATTATGTATTATGTATTATGTATTATGTATTATGTATTATGTATTATGTATTATGTATTATGTATTATGTATTATGTATTATGTATTATGTATTATGTATTATGTATTATGTATTATGTATTATGTATTATGTATTATGTATTATGTATTATGTATTATGTATTATGTATTATGTATTATGTATTATGTATTATGTATTATGTATTATGTATTATGTATTATGTATTATGTATTATGTATTATGTATTATGTATTATGTATTATGTATTATGTATTATGTATTATGTATTATGTATTATGTATTATGTATTATGTATTATGTATTATGTATTATGTATTATGTATTATGTATTATGTATTATGTATTATGTATTATGTATTATGTATTATGTATTATGTATTATGTATTATGTATTATGTATTATGTATTATGTATTATGTATTATGTATTATGTATTATGTATTATGTATTATGTATTATGTATTATGTATTATGTATTATGTATTATGTATTATGTATTATGTATTATGTATTATGTATTATGTATTATGTATTATGTATTATGTATTATGTATTATGTATTATGTATTATGTATTATGTATTATGTATTATGTATTATGTATTATGTATTATGTATTATGTATTATGTATTATGTATTATGTATTATGTATTATGTATTATGTATTATGTATTATGTATTATGTATTATGTATTATGTATTATGTATTATGTATTATGTATTATGTATTATGTATTATGTATTATGTATTATGTATTATGTATTATGTATTATGTATTATGTATTATGTATTATGTATTATGTATTATGTATTATGTATTATGTATTATGTATTATGTATTATGTATTATGTATTATGTATTATGTATTATGTATTATGTATTATGTATTATGTATTATGTATTATGTATTATGTATTATGTATTATGTATTATGTATTATGTATTATGTATTATGTATTATGTATTATGTATTATGTATTATGTATTATGTATTATGTATTATGTATTATGTATTATGTATTATGTATTATGTATTATGTATTATGTATTATGTATTATGTATTATGTATTATGTATTATGTATTATGTATTATGTATTATGTATTATGTATTATGTATTATGTATTATGTATTATGTATTATGTATTATGTATTATGTATTATGTATTATGTATTATGTATTATGTATTATGTATTATGTATTATGTATTATGTATTATGTATTATGTATTATGTATTATGTATTATGTATTATGTATTATGTATTATGTATTATGTATTATGTATTATGTATTATGTATTATGTATTATGTATTATGTATTATGTATTATGTATTATGTATTATGTATTATGTATTATGTATTATGTATTATGTATTATGTATTATGTATTATGTATTATGTATTATGTATTATGTATTATGTATTATGTATTATGTATTATGTATTATGTATTATGTATTATGTATTATGTATTATGTATTATGTATTATGTATTATGTATTATGTATTATGTATTATGTATTATGTATTATGTATTATGTATTATGTATTATGTATTATGTATTATGTATTATGTATTATGTATTATGTATTATGTATTATGTATTATGTATTATGTATTATGTATTATGTATTATGTATTATGTATTATGTATTATGTATTATGTATTATGTATTATGTATTATGTATTATGTATTATGTATTATGTATTATGTATTATGTATTATGTATTATGTATTATGTATTATGTATTATGTATTATGTATTATGTATTATGTATTATGTATTATGTATTATGTATTATGTATTATGTATTATGTATTATGTATTATGTATTATGTATTATGTATTATGTATTATGTATTATGTATTATGTATTATGTATTATGTATTATGTATTATGTATTATGTATTATGTATTATGTATTATGTATTATGTATTATGTATTATGTATTATGTATTATGTATTATGTATTATGTATTATGTATTATGTATTATGTATTATGTATTATGTATTATGTATTATGTATTATGTATTATGTATTATGTATTATGTATTATGTATTATGTATTATGTATTATGTATTATGTATTATGTATTATGTATTATGTATTATGTATTATGTATTATGTATTATGTATTATGTATTATGTATTATGTATTATGTATTATGTATTATGTATTATGTATTATGTATTATGTATTATGTATTATGTATTATGTATTATGTATTATGTATTATGTATTATGTATTATGTATTATGTATTATGTATTATGTATTATGTATTATGTATTATGTATTATGTATTATGTATTATGTATTATGTATTATGTATTATGTATTATGTATTATGTATTATGTATTATGTATTATGTATTATGTATTATGTATTATGTATTATGTATTATGTATTATGTATTATGTATTATGTATTATGTATTATGTATTATGTATTATGTATTATGTATTATGTATTATGTATTATGTATTATGTATTATGTATTATGTATTATGTATTATGTATTATGTATTATGTATTATGTATTATGTATTATGTATTATGTATTATGTATTATGTATTATGTATTATGTATTATGTATTATGTATTATGTATTATGTATTATGTATTATGTATTATGTATTATGTATTATGTATTATGTATTATGTATTATGTATTATGTATTATGTATTATGTATTATGTATTATGTATTATGTATTATGTATTATGTATTATGTATTATGTATTATGTATTATGTATTATGTATTATGTATTATGTATTATGTATTATGTATTATGTATTATGTATTATGTATTATGTATTATGTATTATGTATTATGTATTATGTATTATGTATTATGTATTATGTATTATGTATTATGTATTATGTATTATGTATTATGTATTATGTATTATGTATTATGTATTATGTATTATGTATTATGTATTATGTATTATGTATTATGTATTATGTATTATGTATTATGTATTATGTATTATGTATTATGTATTATGTATTATGTATTATGTATTATGTATTATGTATTATGTATTATGTATTATGTATTATGTATTATGTATTATGTATTATGTATTATGTATTATGTATTATGTATTATGTATTATGTATTATGTATTATGTATTATGTATTATGTATTATGTATTATGTATTATGTATTATGTATTATGTATTATGTATTATGTATTATGTATTATGTATTATGTATTATGTATTATGTATTATGTATTATGTATTATGTATTATGTATTATGTATTATGTATTATG
>OY979694.1:112747719-112790219 GCA_963855945.1 Thereva nobilitata
AAGCCGAACTGTCTGGCGGCCAGGTCACCCGCCGCCCGTACGGCCTCGTGTAGGCGAGGCCGTAGCAATCTCTCCAGTAGCTTCCCCGTCGTGTCCAGCATACACAGGGGTCTGTAGGACGCCGCTGCGTCTGCCGGCCCCCCTCCTTTGCTGATCAGCACGAGTCGCGCGATCTTCCAGCGAGCAGGGAAACTGCCCGCCTTCAGGCACGAGTTGTACATCTCTAGCAAAAGAGAGGGGTGACTGGAAGCTACTGCCTTCACCACTTCCGCTGGAAGGCCATCTGGACCAGGAGCCTTCCGGTTACGCATCGAACGAGCGGCCACTATTAGCTCCTCTTCACTGAAGGGGGGGGGTTCTTCGAGGTCCGAGGGCAGTGGCAGCTCGGACGGTCGCCTCGGATGGGCGGGGAAAAGGGTACTTACGATGTCATCCAGAGCGACTGGATCCCTGGGGGACCCTTGAGCAAAAGCCCCCAGCCTCCTGGTGACAATCCTGTACCCCAGTCCCCACGGGTCCCGGTCCACGTCCTGCATGAGGGCCCTCCAGCATCTTCGCTGGCTATCTTTGATGGCTCGCTTGAGGGATTTTTTGGCCGCTTGAAACGCTGCGGCCAAAGGGGCTGCGTAGGTATCGCGGACTCTCGCCCTCTGTACCTGCCGACGGAGTCGTAGGCACGTCCTGCGGAGTTCCGCGATCTCATCCGTCCACCAATAAGCAGGGCGACCTCGTCGACTCGACCCGCGTCTCGGCACTGCTTCTTCGCAAGCATTTCGGATGATTCGCATCGTCCGTGCGGTCATCCGTTCTGCTCGTTCAGGCGGCGATAGATCTTCGGGGACGGCAGGCAGGGATTGCTGGCCACGCTCCAGAGCCGCGGAGAACGTCACGGGATTCATTCCCCCAACGTTCCATCTGGGGGGGCGCGCCACACGAGCAGTGGTAGCCGGCCGCACATCATGTACATGGAACATGATGTACTGGTGATCGCTTCCCGTGAAGTCTTCGATCACCCTCCAGTCTGCCACTCGCGCTGCCAGATGTTCGCTGGCTAGGGAGATGTCTGGGATTGTCCCCCTTTGGCCCGGCCTTCTGAAGGTTGGCGAGGACCCGGTGTTTAGGACAACTAGTCCCAGCCGGGACACCATGTCCATCACCCTCCTTCCACGGGAATTTGGCCGGGCCTCCCCCCATCCGACAGCTCTGGCGTTGAAATCCCCAGCGACCACCAGGTCTCCCTGCATCACCCGGAGTTCGTCCTCCAGACTGTCCAGTTTTTCCTGGAAGTCATCTATCCGGTCGTTTGGAGTGAGATACACGCTCACATAAACCGTGGCGTTGCATTTCACCCAAACAAAACCGCACCCGGATCCCACTCCCTCGACACAGAAGTTTCGTGGGTTTGGGATCCAGATGGCCGCGGTGCCGAGGTCGTCGGCATGCCATCCCGACCCAGCTTTTTCCCGGTACTGTTCGCTGATAATCACTATATCAGCGCCTTTCTCGGTGCAGAGCTGGGCCAGGAGGTCATGGGCCGTCCTACTCCTGTGGAGGTTCGCTTGTAGAATACGGATCATCGCGAAGCCTTTCCTAGACCCTCCCGGAAGGCTTTACAGCCTTTCGATCCCGCCACATGACTCGTGTCCCCCATGTTCCCCGCCGAACACAGGAAGCACGAGGGGTCGGCTGTACAGCCCGCACTCTTGTGGTCCGCCCCGCCACAGCGGTAGCACAGCCTGCTCCTATCCGGCCCCTTACAGGTTGTGCTAAGGTGTCCGTACCCGAGACAGCGGAAACAGCGTTTCACGTCGGTTCCGCGTCTCACGTGGCATCGGACGAAACCAATAAGCACGCGCCCGCCCTCTAGTACCTTTGCCGCGGCAGCCTCCTCCATCCTAACGAAGGCGAGGCGCTGCTGCCTGGCGTTTGGCCTCGTCAGGGAAACCAGAATCTCCCCCGCGTAACCATCAGGGAGCGCCCTTCTAATTGCCTCCTCGACCTCCGCCGACGTCGTCCAGCTGTCGAAGTCTCTGACCTCTAACAGAGACTTCGACACCAGCTCCCTGACGGTGCCCCTCCCTTCTATCGCCGATCTCAAGGCGCCCGCCAATGACGCCTTATTTTCGGCGGTGGTGTGGCCCAGCTCCAGCAGCACCCCGCCGGCCCGGGTCTGCCGAACCGCCCTGACCTCCACTCCGATTTTTGCCGGCTCAACCTTCTCACGGATAGTCTTAACGACTTCCGCGAACGTGGAGCCTTCGGAGGGGGTCAGGAGCACCGCGTCGGGCTTTTTCTTCTTTCTCGTTTTCTTCTTCTTCTTCTTATTTTTCTCGCTTTTCTCTGCCGGCGTATTGGCTTTTGCTGACTCCTGCTGCTCTTGCTTTTTTGCTTTCGCCCTTTCTCTCTTTTTCTTCTTTCCCACAACCTCCGACCACTGGGTCTCGGTTGTGGGCTCGGCGACTGCGCGAGGCTTCTTGCTACTCCTCTTCCCATCGTCCTTTGGAGAGCTTGTGGCCTTCCGTTTTGACTGGCCATCGCCCTCCGCGGGTGCTGTAGAGGCCCGTCCAAGGGAGAGGATTTCCTTGGCAATTTCCGTCCTCACATCTGCCGTCTTCTTGTTGACGAAGGCCACCTTGTCAACGCACTCCGCAAGCCTCGGCAGTCCCAGCTTAATGGCGTTGGTGACGTTTGGCTGCCTCTTGACCGCAGCCAACATCTCCGCAATAATCTCTCTCATTGTCTTCAACTGCTCGTCGAAGGCGTTAACGGCTGCCTCAAGTTGCCCCATGAGAGCATTTGCCTGGCGGCCGCATTCCTCCTCTTCCCCGTCCGATGTCGTCCCTGCAGCTTTTGGGGCCGCAGGGCCCGCGGCCATCGCCGGGGCTCCAGACCGGTCGGGATTGGCGGTGGAGGCCAGCTCCGTCTCGGTCAGCGCGCCCCTGCGCTCCTCCCTGTTGATGTCTGCCCTACCCGGGAGAGGCGGCGGCGACCTCGCCACCCTCGCCTTCCTCCCGAACAGGGCCTGCCGTTCCGCAGCCAGTTCAGCAGCCTTTGTTTCAGCCTCTATTCTTGCCAGTTCAGCGGCTTCTTTTTCAGTTTCTGAAACTGGTTTATCGATGTTTGTTTTTATTTTTTGATTTTTTGTCTCCATCTAAATTCCCACGAGTATTGCCGGAAGGGGTGGTCCACCCTGGCAGAGCCGCTTACCAGGGTAAGGCACTTTTACGCACCGACCTTGCCCGGGCATCGGTGGGGACCGTTTGCGACCAGCCTCTTTTACCACCGGCTGGCCACTCAGCCATCGGCACGGTACCTTGACACCTTGGCTTAAGTGGGCGCTGATTTTGGTTCACCCCAGGGTATTTGATTTCCCTGGTACCTCCTTGGAGGCGTTCCCCTATCCACCGCCTGGGGAGGCGTCCGATCCGGGACCAGCAAAACCCGGCACCCGAAGGACGGAATGTATTATGTATTATGTATTATGTATTATGTATTATGTATTATGTATTATGTATTATGTATTAATACATAATACATAATACATAATACATAATACATAATACATAATACATAATACATAATACATAATACATAATACATAATATTATGTATTATGTATTATGTATTATGTATTATGTATTATGTATTATGTATTATGTATTATGTATTATGTATTATGTATTATGTATTATGTATTATGTATTATGTATTATGTATTATGTATTATGTATTATGTATTATGTATTATGTATTATGTATTATGCATTATGTATTATGTATTATGTATTATGTATTATGTATTATGTATTATGTATTATGTATTATGTATTATGTATTATGTATTATTGTCGTGCCTTTATAACACGAGCAGGACAAGACCGTGCTTTCCTTTGCAGGAGAAGATCTCTTGCCCTTGATGTATCTTTAATTCCACAGAAACACTTTAGAGTTGATAGTTATGTATTTTTTATTTATTAATTTATACACTTGAGTTATAAATTTGAGTTTTACAATTTGCTTTTTACTCGGGTTTATAGTTTTAATGTTACACTCACTTTTCTTAGGTTTAATTTTTTAAGTTACAGATTAAGATTACTTATAGCCACAACTAGACTCTTCCTCCTCTAAACTTGGCCCTCTTGAATTGAGGTCTGAATTTCGACCGCCACTAATTTGGATCGATCGCTATTTATCATTATCGATCCCACCAAAGCTCTTTAATTCCATTATGATGAAAGTGTTCTTATTCCGCCGTTCCAATATTTCAGGGTGAACTCCCATTGGCTGAATTAATTCAAGTTATGATTTTCCAATAGTAAGCCCGGCCAATGGAAGTAATCGCAATTTAGCATTTCCCTATTGAAAGCTCTCTCGCGGGATTTTTGTGGGAGTTGACAATTACCGAGCGGGGTAATGCACTGCGCATGCACACCTTGCTAAAATGGGATTTTTCGTGTGCAGACCCATTGACGTAGTTTGTGCTCGTGTTGGGCGCCTCGGTCGTTGAATCCACTAGCAGGGTGCAAGGGTACATTGATCGCTCGAGAAATTAGTTCAGAGGAAAAGCGATATCGAATTTCGGATGTTTATCGCTTTCTTTTGCAATATGTAATTTAGGGAATGTGGAATTCGAGAACTTATGACCTGAGTGCATAAGTCAATGTATTGCAATTCGAGAGTTTTGTAATTATGAAAGCTCGTGTTATATTTTGATCGAGTCATTGGCTGAGGGCAAAGTTTCTGGGTATATCTCGAATGAATTATGCGAGATGCTCGAAAGGTTTGATGAGATGAGATTTTGATATGAAAGGGTTTGTATATTTTAGGGGTTTTAGGTAATGAGCGACGATCATTACACCTTCCCCCTTAATCAGAAGGTTGTGCGACTTTAGGAAGCAGAACCTTCGTTTTAGTCGTAAGTGTTGGTGGAATCGTGATATTAGCGTCGTGGTCCAATCATTATTACAATTTTCTTTTTCTATTTGTGTACTTAAAAGATAGTTAACTTAGGTTTACTACATTTTTTTTTTTTTATATATATACCTACATATATAGAATTCTTAACGTATTTATTCTTTTGCATACTTTCATGCGTTTTTGTCTTGAAGTAAGTTTACTATATATTTTTTTGCTATTATGTACATTTATCTAAAGTATTCTTAATATACTTTGTTATACATATTTTTTGTGTTATATGTATATATTTTGCGGTTTTGTTTATATGTGTTTTAAAGGTTCTAAAGTGAATATTATTTGCACATTTTTAGGTTTTTTTGCTAAATTTTATTTTAAAACATTCTTAATTACTTTTTTTTTGTTTTAAGGAAAAGAATAAAACCTATTTTCTAGTTTAATTAAGGCTCATTTCTACAGTTAGCTTTATATATGTGTCTATTTAAATTTATTTAAAGGATTCTTAGTCTTGATTATCTATCCGTATAATGTTCTTAATGAATTTATATCTTTGCATATTTTTAGGCGAAACTACGAAACTTATTAGTATTTACTTTCTAAACTAATTAGTGAATTTTTTTTTTTTTATATATATATTTATATGTGTTTTGAAAGGGTTTTTTTTTTTTTAAATTTGTTCAAATTAGCATAACAAATGTAATTAAATTTATATATGTTCCTAATTATTATTTTTTGTGTATTTGTTTTATCTTTACATTCTATATTTTTTTCTATAAAGGTATTTTATTTTACAATGTTCTTAAGATTTATTTTATAAGTATATGTGTGTTTTTTTTTTTTTTTATATTTTATACGTTTATATGTATTGTATGTAAAAAAAAAACATGGTGCAATTTGCGCATTTTAATGAAAAAATTGGTTTCCGATGGCATCGTTTTTCTTGTAGGAAAAAATGTTTGCATTACACTCGTGCGGGTGTCAGATTTCGCGGTCAATTAGTCGTGGGTGATATGTTTTGATCAAATGTGCTCCACTTCATTCTTGATTAATAGATTGAATAGGTAAGTAGGTACTTATCCTAAAGTACAAAAAGAATTTTTCTCTCTTTTTTTTTTTTTATTATTATATATATATATTATATATATTTTTTTTCTTTACAGAAGGAGAAAGAAGAAGAAAAAATGGATAGGGAGGAAATTATAGACTTGACGGTGGATTCCGATATCGAGGAAATTGAGGAAGAACGGGGACCGTCTCCTATTCCACAGGTGGACCACCGCCGTGTTTATGTATATATGTGTCAAGTCACTAGAATTTATTATTTTTGTATTTTTTTCTAATAAAAACTTGAAAATGTGCTTATTGTGTATGTGTTGTTGGTTTCGATCCCCCTCCTTTTTTTTTATTTTAATACTTCGGCCGAAAAAAAAAAAAATGTTTTATATGGTTTTTCTCTGGTTTTATGATTGATGTTAGGGCAATAATTGTTTTTCTTAGAGCTGCATGCTACTTGTGCTTTTCCTTCGGTGGGGATTTTTCTTTTTCTTGAAGCTTTTAAAAGCTGTTGGACATATAAGATTCTATGATTAGGTAAGTTGATGGACGGTATAATACCAGTGGAAAAGGTGGAGTTGTTGTTCCGAGAGAGCTTATTTGAGAGTTTGTTGAATATGTTCCCGAAGGAACATTACGGGTCTTTGCGATTGTACTGTTTAATAAAATGGTAAACTTGAGCAAATGTCTTGGTTGCCAAAGGGGTGATAGCTTTTATCAGCGTCAGCGTATGGCTCTGTACACGCACGATGCTTACTAGCGCTGCTAGCGGGTGATAAAAAATAATCGGACCCCCTTTCTTATTGTTTTATACTGCGAACGTTTACATATCCGCTTACTGAAAGATTGAGCTTAGAATTTATAATGGTGTTTACCCCGCGCGCTCGGATCGAAATTAGGTTGTAGCTCTGCCCCCATGCATATGGCCCATAACTATTTTAGGTTGGTACTAAAAGTGGGAAGTTGAATTTAGTCTATTTTTTGAAAAGGATTTAGTCCAAAAGAGAGGAGGACGGGGAGAGAGAGAGAAAAAAAAAATTTTGCTCACTCCCAAGGTAGATGCTATATTGAGAGAGAGAAAAAAAAAATTTGAAGATAGCTGCAGGAGTAAGTCGGTGCATAAATATAATAACACAATGTTGGTAAATTTTTATCATCATAAATTTTGTGCCACCATTAAATTTATAAACTATTATAAATTTTGTCCTTCGAACTTATATGGTAATTCCCTTAGTGTTTCGCTACACATGAATATATGGGTTGATCCGTAGATAGTGTGTATGGTGCGCTTGTGGGTTCCTCTGGGTTGGGTTCGGTATTTCTATTTTCTATATTAATTGTTATTTTGTTGCGATTTATGCGAATAAAACTAGCTAAATCATAAAAAATTACCACTTGCCATTCGTTACTATACAAATTGACTTTCCCGACGTTTTCAAAATATATCCCCGGATTGGTTTCAAACTTCGTAATATTGACTGCATCTTCTCCCGATGTCTTGGGGATGGCGAAAAGCCAAGTTAATAGGAGTAACCTATGAAAATCTATGCGTTAGTATCTTCGTTAAATAATTTGAGATTATTGTTATGCAATAATCGATTTTTATTCTTAATTCTAATGGTGGTATTTTCTGCAGAATTTAACTCGATTACTGGGTAGGGGCCTTCCCATAAGGGTTCTAGTTTATTTTTTCTCTTGTTATTTTTAACCAGGACTTTGTCGCCTAGATTAAATGTTTTAATCCCGGTTCTTTGATCGTAATACCTTTTATTCTTCTCTTTCGCAGAAATTATTGTTTCTTTTGCGATTCCATACCCGTGTTGTAGTCGTGCTTTTAGCTCATTCGCGTAGTTTTCATAGTTATATGAGGGAGTTGGGCTTGATTTCAGGCTGGACGGAATTTCGGCTGGAAATCCGTATAAAAGTTCGTAAGGGGTGAAGTTGGTACTGGAGTGCGGTGTGGTGTTGTACACGAACATAGCGTAAGGTACCCATGTATCCCATGTCAAGGGATCTCTATTTACATAATGCCGGAGATATTCGGCTAAAGTCCGGTGACTTCTTTCCAATGCTCCATTAGTTTGTGGGTGGTAGGGAGTCGTTTGCAATTGTTTTATATGGAGTAACTTAGTTACCTCTTTAAACATTGCACTAAGGAAATTAGAACCTTGATCAGTGAGTACTGAATGGGGTATACCGTGCTTACAAATAATCTCCTCTACTAATGCCCTTGCTACAGTCGCGGCCTCAATGTCTTCCAGAGCGATCGCGGTGGAGAACTTTGTGAGGTCGTCTTGGAAGGTAAGTAGGTATTTCTTGTTTGTGTAGCTCATTGGTAGTGGCCCTACAATGTCTAAGAATATCTTTTGGAAAGGCCTTGAGCTGGTAGTTGTGATTTTCATGGGTACCTTGGGATTTGATAATAGCTTGTTCTTTTGGCACGATGAACATTTTTTTATATATGCTTTTATGTCAGGTCGCATTCCTTGCCAGTAGTAGTCCTTCTGAATTCTCTTAAGGGTTCTGGTGATACCCTGATGTCCTCCGGTTGGAAGTTCATGGTATTCACGCAGAACTTTTTGTATTTCCTCGGGAGTTGTAAGGAACTTTACTCTGCCTGTGTAGCAAATGATTTCGATATCTGGTTCTGATATTATGTCGGCACATATTTTCCTGAAGTGATACATGTCATGGTTGTTGAGAGGTGGAATGGCTATGTTTAATTTATTTACGCCGGCAAGTTCGCATAGTTTTAAGAAAGAGGTTAACACTTGCCTTACATTTTCTTCATCTCGTTTCATACGTATGGGGAGTGAGCATTTTGCCAGTATGTAATGATTATGATTCCCTTTTTTGTATTCGTAAACGCGGTTTATTTCTAAATTTGGGGGGATTTCGGTAATCTTATCTCTTAGTACTAATTCCACGTCACTGGAGGTCGGAGGTAGTAGGAAGAATTTATGGGTGATTCCCTTTAGTTTGATTAACGCTTGATTAGTATCTGTCACTTTCCTGAAATTATCTGTATCAGTGTTTGTGTTGTCTGCGTTCCGTATAGGATCAGCCTGAGTTGGGGCGGCTGTTCGGACGGCCTTTTTTGCCTGGTTTCTAGTAATTACCCTAACTGCCTTTTCCTCTGCCGCCGTGTCAGTAGGGTTTATTCTACTGAGGGCATCTGCATTGGCATTCAACTTACCTGGTTTATAAACTATCTTGTAGTCATACTCTTCCAACCGTATCCTCCATCTGGTAAGTCTACTATTACAATCTTTCAGATTCATTAACCAAACTAGAGGTTTATGGTCTGTGATTATCGTGAACTTTCTTCCATATATGTACGGGCGAAATTGCTGCACCGCGTAAACAATGGCGAGAAGTTCTTTTTCTATGGTAGAATACCGGGATTCGGCAGGGTTTAGAGTACGACTGGCATAACAAATTGGTCTATCTTGACCTATTTCGCCTTGGGACAAGATAGCTCCTAGGGCTACGTCGCTAGCATCGGTAGTTACTATGAATTCTTTATCGAATTCTGGGTAAGCTAGTATTGGGGTTGTGATTAATTTTTCCTTCAATGACCTAAATGCTTCGTCGCAAAAAGCGTCCCACTCAAACGGGGTGTTCTTTTTCAGAAGTCTTGTTAATGGCTTCGCCGTCTTGGCGAAATCTGGTATAAATCTGCGGTAGTAGCCCACAAACCCTAGGAATGCCTTAATGTCCTTTTGCTTTCTGGGTCGGGGATAAGTTTTTAGTGCGCTAATTTTAGTGGGGTCCGGATGTACGCCTTTGGAGCTTACCACATGCCCTAAGTATGTAATTTCCTTTGCCAAGAAGTGGCATTTTTCTGGTTGGAGCTTTAGATTATTCTCCCTTAATCTCGTGAGTACCTCTTCCAACTTCATATGGTGGTCTCGTAAGTCGTACCCATACACGACTATGTCGTCTAAATAGACGAAGCATCGCATTCCCTGTAAGCCGGTTAAAACCGTATTCATTAGCCGTTGGAAGGTGGCTGGGGCTCTTTTGAGACCGAAAGGCATACGGTTATAATGATAGTGGCCAAACGAGGTACTGAAAGCGGTTTTATCTTTGTCAGCCTCTTCCATGGGTATCTGGTGAAATCCATTGGCTAAATCTAAAGTAGTAAAATACTTAGACTTACCCAATTGATCCAAGATATCCGTGATATTGGGCAGCGGATAGGCGTCCCCTACAGTTATCTCGTTCAACCTACGGAAATCCACCACTAATCTCCATTTCTTGTTTCCGTTAGCGTCGGGTTTCTTGGGGACAAGTAGGAGTGGTGAATTCCATGGGCTACTACTAGGGCTTATGATGCCATCTTCCAACATGGTCTGAATTTGCCTGTTTACCTCACACCTTTGCGATTCTGGTAGCCGCTTTGTATATATGGGTGGCTTATCTGCCAAAGTGGGAATGGTGTGGGTGATAGCATCGGTGCACGTAAGGAAATCTCCTTCTAAATGGAACAGGTCATTGTACTTCCTACAGATGTGTATCATTTGCTTTCGCTCTTCCTCGTTGCAGTGACTTAAATCTATGAGACTTTCCAATTTCTCTAATCTCCGGTTGGTTTTTCCCCCCTTGGGCTGTATAACATCGTATTGTTCTAACTCAGTATATGAGGGTATTACGTCCTCGAGTGGTATTTCTGTGTCTTCTTCATTTATATTGAGGACCGCCACCTTGGCATATCCTCTTTCTGGTCGTACAATACAATTCCCTAAATAGACGCCAGTTTTTATTAATTTCTTCTCGCAAACTAGAGGTTCATCTTTTGTGACTGGGATTTCCACGATCGCTTCGGATCTGGCTGGAATTGTTATTTTATTATTATTTAATTTAATTATTTCTTTATTACTTTCCCTTTTAACATCTTTGTATTCAACCCTTTTTACCTTGAATTTAGGTTCTTCTCCACAGATTTTCTTTTTACTTGTGGGAGGTATTTTAACTATTTTAATGGGCATTTCTTCGCCACATACTTCTATTCTATCTAATTCTCCGTACACCCTATTCCCGTTCTCACTTATTACGACTGGCCTTGTTTCCGGCCTTTTATTTATTTTAATTTTTACTTTCTCGTCCACGCAGCTTCCGTCGGATAGACTGGTGGGTAATTTATATAATTCACCGTTTGCTAGGTCTTCCCCGCAGATTTCTTCTTTCCTGGGAGGTACTTCATAATTTTCCTTTTCTTCTTCAGCGTATTCTTCGTAAAGATCTATGCTTTCATTATTTATCCCTTGACATTCTATGGGATAGTTATTTTGTTTATGGTGAGCGGGTAGTTTTTGTTTATTATGGGTCAACTCATTCGTTTTGTGAGTGCTTCGAAAATTAACATGTGGGTTGTTGATTCGATAGATGTTTTTGGAGGGAGTGAAATTTTGAGTATCTATGATATTCCAAGCATCATCTAAGGGAAGTTTGAATTCCATCACACTCTCCGAATACTTGATGTCACAATCATACCTGTAAAAGAAATCGTGACCCAACAATCCATCACAGGACAGAATGTTTCCATCCCTTATAATATGGAAGGGGTTGGAAACTTGTAAACCATTGCTGCCATTATTTACATCCAGACTTCCGAGAGATAAGCCCTCAGAGGTGACGTGTTCATCATAAAAAGATATAATGGTACATCTTTTTGTTACGTCAACCCAGCTGTCTTCAGAACAAGATGAAAGTTTGTACAGACTGATTTCTGAACCTGTATCGATGAAAAAGGTTGCGGTTCCATTCTTAGAAAGTGAAAAAGGTAAGATAGTTGTGACACCTCGCTCGGTGATAGTGACCGGAACACGAACTGTGATGCTTAGTTGAGAGTATGCACTTCGGCGAGAATTTCGCGATTGCGGGTTGGAATGCCGGGGATTCCTTCCCGCGGCTCCTCGTTTCCCGCCTCGTAGACGTTCTGGTTGAGTAACCTTACTTGCTTGTAAGGTTGTTCGGGACTACTTCTATTATTCTGTTGGCCAGAAGGGCGCCCGTTGTTGGTTGGGTATTGTCGCTGCTCTGGGCGTCTGTTGGGGGATGAATTTACTGGTGTCCACGAGTCGCGGTTAAAATTTTGCTGCCTGGGTTCCTGTCGTCTATGGTTGGAACGTCTTTCATAGTCTAAGCGACGCGTCCTACATTCGCTGATATCGTGGTTCGGTCTGTTACAATAAGAACAGAAAAGTCGTCGAACCTCTTTCTTTATTTGCGCGCCTGTAAAGCTAGGGATGGCCCTGTTCCTATAACAGGTCTCCCTGGTGTGCCCTCGTTTATTACAAACTTCGCATACGGGTGTACTACGGGATCCCTCTCCGAATGTATCCTTGTACGTTCTCTCTTCTGCTCGAGAAACGCGTTCCAGGATGTAGTCAATAAGGGTCGATAAGTCGTCTTCCCCTCGGGCTTGAGCAAGAGTCTGCAATCTCTCGCTTCTTAACCCGTTTTC
This sequence comes from Thereva nobilitata, assembly GCA_963855945.1. NCBI lineage: Eukaryota > Metazoa > Arthropoda > Insecta > Diptera > Therevidae > Thereva > Thereva nobilitata. Next base: position 112,760,156 of record OY979694.1, read on the forward strand.
AAATGCAGTTACCGCCTCCCTGCTATTTTCCTTGATTAATGCTTCACTAGCGGCGCCACCACCTAAGGCTATTTTCGTTGCCTTATTTAATTCCCCCAAGGTACGGGTTATTCTTTCAGAATAGTCTAGGACGCTTTCCCTGGGTCCCTGTTTTGTTTTCCTCAAGTCCTCCCGTAACACTGCTCGAGAGACTCTGTATCTCTTTTGAAGGGCGCTTTTTAGTTCGTTCCAATCGCTTGCTCCACCGTATTCGATCATATCAAATACGGCGCCAGAAACCTTGGATTTAAGGATATTGAAGAACAGTACCCTGTCCCTCTCATTTTTAGCCGTGTTAAAAAGAGTGTCACAGCAGGAGATGAATTGGTCTAAGCCTTCCTTATTACCAGCGAATTTGGGTATCATCTCTCGCACATCTGCGATGGAGATTCTGTATTCCGAGCTACCGGGTGCATTAGCCGGGTGTGGTGGTTCCTCGGGCGGAGCCATTATGGGTGCTGGAATGAGGATTATGCGGTTTCGCAAGATTCGTGATTCAATTTTGTCACAGAATTTTGGACTTGGCTAAGGGGATATTTAGTGAAGGCCTGTGATGAGGCGAAAAAAGGTCCTGACTTAATATTGTAATAGAGAGTTCTATTACTAAACTAAACTTCCTGGGTAATCCCAGACATTCCGAAACGTGATGGCAAGAAATACATAAGGCCAGTTGAGAAAAGAAAATATAACAATGAGGGAGAATAAGTAATAAACAATACCAGAATTAAAAATGAAAAATCGACTCGTGTGGATTGCACAAACATACGTAATTAGCAGAAAACAAAAAAAATAAAGTGAGTGGATCACATAAAAATTCAAAACATTCGTTATGGGAATTCACCAATCCCAAGATGAAGATAAATAATAAAAATTAGCAATCGTTTCGTGATTCGTAATGCGCAATAAATACAACCGACACATAAACAACGTTTAAACAAAAAAATGAACGCATCACGAAAGAAAAAAAATTTTTTACAGGGAAGATTTCGCCCTTTTAATTACGCGCACGAAAGTAGACACAAAAATAAAAATTTTAATTCGAACCACACATAAAAAATAAATCAAATTATTCCATAATAATAGCACTTATAGTTTGCACGTATTCCAAAAATAATAATTTACGGTAAAAGGAAATCGAAGATTGCACCTCACAATATAATATAATTTTTATTTAATCGTTATTCAAGTTCAATGAAAATAAAATGTATGTATGTATAAATAAATTTTTTTTTGAATATACTTTAAAGATAGCTAAATTTCGCTTACTTGTAAATTAGGTTGCCGGCGAGTTGCTCCGCGTGCGCTGTGTGCACGCAATCCTTGAGGTTGTTGATGTTGTTGATCATTGTGTCTGCAAGTTCCCACGTTGTTTGTTTTAGTTAAGATGAGTCCCTCGATGATGAGTAGTCGATGTTGATCCCTCGTTGGTTAGTTGTTTGTTGATTTGTTGATGTTGGTTGGTCCCTCGTTGGTTAATGATGTTGGTTGGTCCCTCGTTGGTTAATGATGTTGGTTGATCCCTCGTTGGCTAATTGTTTGTTGGTTGGTCCCTCGTTGGCTAATTGTTTGTTGATGATGATGATGTTGGTTGGTTATTCAGTTATTGTTGGCACCACCCTAACTCCGGCGCCTGGCCTCTGGAGGGGCTAATAGTTGAAAGATGAGGTGCTTTTGTAGATTGTTAAAGCTGGAGGTGCCTATTCTTTCAGGACAACCTCTTTCACCACGGTAGCGGATACTGGATTTGTCCGTATCCCACCGCTGCCACCATAAATTTTGTCGTGCCTTTATAACACGAGCAGGACAAGACCGTGCTTTCCTTTGCAGGAGAAGATCTCTTGCCCTTGATGTATCTTTAATTCCACAGAAACACTTTAGAGTTGATAGTTATGTATTTTTTATTTATTAATTTATACACTTGAGTTATAAATTTGAGTTTTACAATTTGCTTTTTACTCGGGTTTATAGTTTTAATGTTACACTCACTTTTCTTAGGTTTAATTTTTTAAGTTACAGATTAAGATTACTTATAGCCACAACTAGACTCTTCCTCCTCTAAACTTGGCCCTCTTGAATTGAGGTCTGAATTTCGACCGCCACTAATTTGGATCGATCGCTATTTATCATTATCGATCCCACCAAAGCTCTTTAATTCCATTATGATGAAAGTGTTCTTATTCCGCCGTTCCAATATTTCAGGGTGAACTCCCATTGGCTGAATTAATTCAAGTTATGATTTTCCAATAGTAAGCCCGGCCAATGGAAGTAATCGCAATTTAGCATTTCCCTATTGAAAGCTCTCTCGCGGGATTTTTGTGGGAGTTGACAATTACCGAGCGGGGTAATGCACTGCGCATGCACACCTTGCTAAAATGGGATTTTTCGTGTGCAGACCCATTGACGTAGTTTGTGCTCGTGTTGGGCGCCTCGGTCGTTGAATCCACTAGCAGGGTGCAAGGGTACATTGATCGCTCGAGAAATTAGTTCAGAGGAAAAGCGATATCGAATTTCGGATGTTTATCGCTTTCTTTTGCAATATGTAATTTAGGGAATGTGGAATTCGAGAACTTATGACCTGAGTGCATAAGTCAATGTATTGCAATTCGAGAGTTTTGTAATTATGAAAGCTCGTGTTATATTTTGATCGAGTCATTGGCTGAGGGCAAAGTTTCTGGGTATATCTCGAATGAATTATGCGAGATGCTCGAAAGGTTTGATGAGATGAGATTTTGATATGAAAGGGTTTGTATATTTTAGGGGTTTTAGGTAATGAGCGACGGATAATACATTATGTATTATGTATTATGTATTATGTATTATGTATTATGTATTATGTATTATGTATTATGTATTATGTATTATGTATTATGTATTATGTATTATGTATTATGTATTATGTATTATGTATTATGTATTATGTATTATGTATTATGTATTATGTATTATGTATTATGTATTATGTATTATGTATTATGTATTATGTATTATGTATTATGTATTATGTATTATGTATTATGTATTATGTATTATGTATTATGTATTATGTATTATGTATTATGTATTATGTATTATGTATTATGTATTATGTATTATGTATTATGTATTATGTATTATGTATTATGTATTATGTATTATGTATTATGTATTATGTATTATGTATTATGTATTATGTATTATGTATTATGTATTATGTATTATGTATTATGTATTATGTATTATGTATTATGTATTATGTATTATGTATTATGTATTATGTATTATGTATTATGTATTATGTATTATGTATTATGTATTATGTATTATGTATTATGTATTATGTATTATGTATTATGTATTATGTATTATGTATTATGTATTATGTATTATGTATTATGTATTATGTATTATGTATTATGTATTATGTATTATGTATTATGTATTATGTATTATGTATTATGTATTATGTATTATGTATTATGTATTATGTATTATGTATTATGTATTATGTATTATGTATTATGTATTATGTATTATGTATTATGTATTATGTATTATGTATTATGTATTATGTATTATGTATTATGTATTATGTATTATGTATTATGTATTATGTATTATGTATTATGTATTATGTATTATGTATTATGTATTATGTATTATGTATTATGTATTATGTATTATGTATTATGTATTATGTATTATGTATTATGTATTATGTATTATGTATTATGTATTATGTATTATGTATTATGTATTATGTATTATGTATTATGTATTATGTATTATGTATTATGTATTATGTATTATGTATTATGTATTATGTATTATGTATTATGTATTATGTATTATGTATTATGTATTATGTATTATGTATTATGTATTATGTATTATGTATTATGTATTATGTATTATGTATTATGTATTATGTATTATGTATTATGTATTATGTATTATGTATTATGTATTATGTATTATGTATTATGTATTATGTATTATGTATTATGTATTATGTATTATGTATTATGTATTATGTATTATGTATTATGTATTATGTATTATGTATTATGTATTATGTATTATGTATTATGTATTATGTATTATGTATTATGTATTATGTATTATGTATTATGTATTATGTATTATGTATTATGTATTATGTATTATGTATTATGTATTATGTATTATGTATTATGTATTATGTATTATGTATTATGTATTATGTATTATGTATTATGTATTATGTATTATGTATTATGTATTATGTATTATGTATTATGTATTATGTATTATGTATTATGTATTATGTATTATGTATTATGTATTATGTATTATGTATTATGTATTATGTATTATGTATTATGTATTATGTATTATGTATTATGTATTATGTATTATGTATTATGTATTATGTATTATGTATTATGTATTATGTATTATGTATTATGTATTATGTATTATGTATTATGTATTATGTATTATGTATTATGTATTATGTATTATGTATTATGTATTATGTATTATGTATTATGTATTATGTATTATGTATTATGTATTATGTATTATGTATTATGTATTATGTATTATGTATTATGTATTATGTATTATGTATTATGTATTATGTATTATGTATTATGTATTATGTATTATGTATTATGTATTATGTATTATGTATTATGTATTATGTATTATGTATTATGTATTATGTATTATGTATTATGTATTATGTATTATGTATTATGTATTATGTATTATGTATTATGTATTATGTATTATGTATTATGTATTATGTATTATGTATTATGTATTATGTATTATGTATTATGTATTATGTATTATGTATTATGTATTATGTATTATGTATTATGTATTATGTATTATGTATTATGTATTATGTATTATGTATTATGTATTATGTATTATGTATTATGTATTATGTATTATGTATTATGTATTATGTATTATGTATTATGTATTATGTATTATGTATTATGTATTATGTATTATGTATTATGTATTATGTATTATGTATTATGTATTATGTATTATGTATTATGTATTATGTATTATGTATTATGTATTATGTATTATGTATTATGTATTATGTATTATGTATTATGTATTATGTATTATGTATTATGTATTATGTATTATGTATTATGTATTATGTATTATGTATTATGTATTATGTATTATGTATTATGTATTATGTATTATGTATTATGTATTATGTATTATGTATTATGTATTATGTATTATGTATTATGTATTATGTATTATGTATTATGTATTATGTATTATGTATTATGTATTATGTATTATGTATTATGTATTATGTATTATGTATTATGTATTATGTATTATGTATTATGTATTATGTATTATGTATTATGTATTATGTATTATGTATTATGTATTATGTATTATGTATTATGTATTATGTATTATGTATTATGTATTATGTATTATGTATTATGTATTATGTATTATGTATTATGTATTATGTATTATGTATTATGTATTATGTATTATGTATTATGTATTATGTATTATGTATTATGTATTATGTATTATGTATTATGTATTATGTATTATGTATTATGTATTATGTATTATGTATTATGTATTATGTATTATGTATTATGTATTATGTATTATGTATTATGTATTATGTATTATGTATTATGTATTATGTATTATGTATTATGTATTATGTATTATGTATTATGTATTATGTATTATGTATTATGTATTATGTATTATGTATTATGTATTATGTATTATGTATTATGTATTATGTATTATGTATTATGTATTATGTATTATGTATTATGTATTATGTATTATGTATTATGTATTATGTATTATGTATTATGTATTATGTATTATGTATTATGTATTATGTATTATGTATTATGTATTATGTATTATGTATTATGTATTATGTATTATGTATTATGTATTATGTATTATGTATTATGTATTATGTATTATGTATTATGTATTATGTATTATGTATTATGTATTATGTATTATGTATTATGTATTATGTATTATGTATTATGTATTATGTATTATGTATTATGTATTATGTATTATGTATTATGTATTATGTATTATGTATTATGTATTATGTATTATGTATTATGTATTATGTATTATGTATTATGTATTATGTATTATGTATTATGTATTATGTATTATGTATTATGTATTATGTATTATGTATTATGTATTATGTATTATGTATTATGTATTATGTATTATGTATTATGTATTATGTATTATGTATTATGTATTATGTATTATGTATTATGTATTATGTATTATGTATTATGTATTATGTATTATGTATTATGTATTATGTATTATGTATTATGTATTATGTATTATGTATTATGTATTATGTATTATGTATTATGTATTATGTATTATGTATTATGTATTATGTATTATGTATTATGTATTATGTATTATGTATTATGTATTATGTATTATGTATTATGTATTATGTATTATGTATTATGTATTATGTATTATGTATTATGTATTATGTATTATGTATTATGTATTATGTATTATGTATTATGTATTATGTATTATGTATTATGTATTATGTATTATGTATTATGTATTATGTATTATGTATTATGTATTATGTATTATGTATTATGTATTATGTATTATGTATTATGTATTATGTATTATGTATTATGTATTATGTATTATGTATTATGTATTATGTATTATGTATTATGTATTATGTATTATGTATTATGTATTATGTATTATGTATTATGTATTATGTATTATGTATTATGTATTATGTATTATGTATTATGTATTATGTATTATGTATTATGTATTATGTATTATGTATTATGTATTATGTATTATGTATTATGTATTATGTATTATGTATTATGTATTATGTATTATGTATTATGTATTATGTATTATGTATTATGTATTATGTATTATGTATTATGTATTATGTATTATGTATTATGTATTATGTATTATGTATTATGTATTATGTATTATGTATTATGTATTATGTATTATGTATTATGTATTATGTATTATGTATTATGTATTATGTATTATGTATTATGTATTATGTATTATGTATTATGTATTATGTATTATGTATTATGTATTATGTATTATGTATTATGTATTATGTATTATGTATTATGTATTATGTATTATGTATTATGTATTATGTATTATGTATTATGTATTATGTATTATGTATTATGTATTATGTATTATGTATTATGTATTATGTATTATGTATTATGTATTATGTATTATGTATTATGTATTATGTATTATGTATTATGTATTATGTATTATGTATTATGTATTATGTATTATGTATTATGTATTATGTATTATGTATTATGTATTATGTATTATGTATTATGTATTATGTATTATGTATTATGTATTATGTATTATGTATTATGTATTATGTATTATGTATTATGTATTATGTATTATGTATTATGTATTATGTATTATGTATTATGTATTATGTATTATGTATTATGTATTATGTATTATGTATTATGTATTATGTATTATGTATTATGTATTATGTATTATGTATTATGTATTATGTATTATGTATTATGTATTATGTATTATGTATTATGTATTATGTATTATGTATTATGTATTATGTATTATGTATTATGTATTATGTATTATGTATTATGTATTATGTATTATGTATTATGTATTATGTATTATGTATTATGTATTATGTATTATGTATTATGTATTATGTATTATGTATTATGTATTATGTATTATGTATTATGTATTATGTATTATGTATTATGTATTATGTATTATGTATTATGTATTATGTATTATGTATTATGTATTATGTATTATGTATTATGTATTATGTATTATGTATTATGTATTATGTATTATGTATTATGTATTATGTATTATGTATTATGTATTATGTATTATGTATTATGTATTATGTATTATGTATTATGTATTATGTATTATGTATTATGTATTATGTATTATGTATTATGTATTATGTATTATGTATTATGTATTATGTATTATGTATTATGTATTATGTATTATGTATTATGTATTATGTATTATGTATTATGTATTATGTATTATGTATTATGTATTATGTATTATGTATTATGTATTATGTATTATGTATTATGTATTATGTATTATGTATTATGTATTATGTATTATGTATTATGTATTATGTATTATGTATTATGTATTATGTATTATGTATTATGTATTATGTATTATGTATTATGTATTATGTATTATGTATTATGTATTATGTATTATGTATTATGTATTATGTATTATGTATTATGTATTATGTATTATGTATTATGTATTATGTATTATGTATTATGTATTATGTATTATGTATTATGTATTATGTATTATGTATTATGTATTATGTATTATGTATTATGTATTATGTATTATGTATTATGTATTATGTATTATGTATTATGTATTATGTATTATGTATTATGTATTATGTATTATGTATTATGTATTATGTATTATGTATTATGTATTATGTATTATGTATTATGTATTATGTATTATGTATTATGTATTATGTATTATGTATTATGTATTATGTATTATGTATTATGTATTATGTATTATGTATTATGTATTATGTATTATGTATTATGTATTATGTATTATGTATTATGTATTATGTATTATGTATTATGTATTATGTATTATGTATTATGTATTATGTATTATGTATTATGTATTATGTATTATGTATTATGTATTATGTATTATGTATTATGTATTATGTATTATGTATTATGTATTATGTATTATGTATTATGTATTATGTATTATGTATTATGTATTATGTATTATGTATTATGTATTATGTATTATGTATTATGTATTATGTATTATGTATTATGTATTATGTATTATGTATTATGTATTATGTATTATGTATTATGTATTATGTATTATGTATTATGTATTATGTATTATGTATTATGTATTATGTATTATGTATTATGTATTATGTATTATGTATTATGTATTATGTATTATGTATTATGTATTATGTATTATGTATTATGTATTATGTATTATGTATTATGTATTATGTATTATGTATTATGTATTATGTATTATGTATTATGTATTATGTATTATGTATTATGTATTATGTATTATGTATTATGTATTATGTATTATGTATTATGTATTATGTATTATGTATTATGTATTATGTATTATGTATTATGTATTATGTATTATGTATTATGTATTATGTATTATGTATTATGTATTATGTATTATGTATTATGTATTATGTATTATGTATTATGTATTATGTATTATGTATTATGTATTATGTATTATGTATTATGTATTATGTATTATGTATTATGTATTATGTATTATGTATTATGTATTATGTATTATGTATTATGTATTATGTATTATGTATTATGTATTATGTATTATGTATTATGTATTATGTATTATGTATTATGTATTATGTATTATGTATTATGTATTATGTATTATGTATTATGTATTATGTATTATGTATTATGTATTATGTATTATGTATTATGTATTATGTATTATGTATTATGTATTATGTATTATGTATTATGTATTATGTATTATGTATTATGTATTATGTATTATGTATTATGTATTATGTATTATGTATTATGTATTATGTATTATGTATTATGTATTATGTATTATGTATTATGTATTATGTATTATGTATTATGTATTATGTATTATGTATTATGTATTATGTATTATGTATTATGTATTATGTATTATGTATTATGTATTATGTATTATGTATTATGTATTATGTATTATGTATTATGTATTATGTATTATGTATTATGTATTATGTATTATGTATTATGTATTATGTATTATGTATTATGTATTATGTATTATGTATTATGTATTATGTATTATGTATTATGTATTATGTATTATGTATTATGTATTATGTATTATGTATTATGTATTATGTATTATGTATTATGTATTATGTATTATGTATTATGTATTATGTATTATGTATTATGTATTATGTATTATGTATTATGTATTATGTATTATGTATTATGTATTATGTATTATGTATTATGTATTATGTATTATGTATTATGTATTATGTATTATGTATTATGTATTATGTATTATGTATTATGTATTATGTATTATGTATTATGTATTATGTATTATGTATTATGTATTATGTATTATGTATTATGTATTATGTATTATGTATTATGTATTATGTATTATGTATTATGTATTATGTATTATGTATTATGTATTATGTATTATGTATTATGTATTATGTATTATGTATTATGTATTATGTATTATGTATTATGTATTATGTATTATGTATTATGTATTATGTATTATGTATTATGTATTATGTATTATGTATTATGTATTATGTATTATGTATTATGTATTATGTATTATGTATTATGTATTATGTATTATGTATTATGTATTATGTATTATGTATTATGTATTATGTATTATGTATTATGTATTATGTATTATGTATTATGTATTATGTATTATGTATTATGTATTATGTATTATGTATTATGTATTATGTATTATGTATTATGTATTATGTATTATGTATTATGTATTATGTATTATGTATTATGTATTATGTATTATGTATTATGTATTATGTATTATGTATTATGTATTATGTATTATGTATTATGTATTATGTATTATGTATTATGTATTATGTATTATGTATTATGTATTATGTATTATGTATTATGTATTATGTATTATGTATTATGTATTATGTATTATGTATTATGTATTATGTATTATGTATTATGTATTATGTATTATGTATTATGTATTATGTATTATGTATTATGTATTATGTATTATGTATTATGTATTATGTATTATGTATTATGTATTATGTATTATGTATTATGTATTATGTATTATGTATTATGTATTATGTATTATGTATTATGTATTATGTATTATGTATTATGTATTATGTATTATGTATTATGTATTATGTATTATGTATTATGTATTATGTATTATGTATTATGTATTATGTATTATGTATTATGTATTATGTATTATGTATTATGTATTATGTATTATGTATTATGTATTATGTATTATGTATTATGTATTATGTATTATGTATTATGTATTATGTATTATGTATTATGTATTATGTATTATGTATTATGTATTATGTATTATGTATTATGTATTATGTATTATGTATTATGTATTATGTATTATGTATTATGTATTATGTATTATGTATTATGTATTATGTATTATGTATTATGTATTATGTATTATGTATTATGTATTATGTATTATGTATTATGTATTATGTATTATGTATTATGTATTATGTATTATGTATTATGTATTATGTATTATGTATTATGTATTATGTATTATGTATTATGTATTATGTATTATGTATTATGTATTATGTATTATGTATTATGTATTATGTATTATGTATTATGTATTATGTATTATGTATTATGTATTATGTATTATGTATTATGTATTATGTATTATGTATTATGTATTATGTATTATGTATTATGTATTATGTATTATGTATTATGTATTATGTATTATGTATTATGTATTATGTATTATGTATTATGTATTATGTATTATGTATTATGTATTATGTATTATGTATTATGTATTATGTATTATGTATTATGTATTATGTATTATGTATTATGTATTATGTATTATGTATTATGTATTATGTATTATGTATTATGTATTATGTATTATGTATTATGTATTATGTATTATGTATTATGTATTATGTATTATGTATTATGTATTATGTATTATGTATTATGTATTATGTATTATGTATTATGTATTATGTATTATGTATTATGTATTATGTATTATGTATTATGTATTATGTATTATGTATTATGTATTATGTATTATGTATTATGTATTATGTATTATGTATTATGTATTATGTATTATGTATTATGTATTATGTATTATGTATTATGTATTATGTATTATGTATTATGTATTATGTATTATGTATTATGTATTATGTATTATGTATTATGTATTATGTATTATGTATTATGTATTATGTATTATGTATTATGTATTATGTATTATGTATTATGTATTATGTATTATGTATTATGTATTATGTATTATGTATTATGTATTATGTATTATGTATTATGTATTATGTATTATGTATTATGTATTATGTATTATGTATTATGTATTATGTATTATGTATTATGTATTATGTATTATGTATTATGTATTATGTATTATGTATTATGTATTATGTATTATGTATTATGTATTATGTATTATGTATTATGTATTATGTATTATGTATTATGTATTATGTATTATGTATTATGTATTATGTATTATGTATTATGTATTATGTATTATGTATTATGTATTATGTATTATGTATTATGTATTATGTATTATGTATTATGTATTATGTATTATGTATTATGTATTATGTATTATGTATTATGTATTATGTATTATGTATTATGTATTATGTATTATGTATTATGTATTATGTATTATGTATTATGTATTATGTATTATGTATTATGTATTATGTATTATGTATTATGTATTATGTATTATGTATTATGTATTATGTATTATGTATTATGTATTATGTATTATGTATTATGTATTATGTATTATGTATTATGTATTATGTATTATGTATTATGTATTATGTATTATGTATTATGTATTATGTATTATGTATTATGTATTATGTATTATGTATTATGTATTATGTATTATGTATTATGTATTATGTATTATGTATTATGTATTATGTATTATGTATTATGTATTATGTATTATGTATTATGTATTATGTATTATGTATTATGTATTATGTATTATGTATTATGTATTATGTATTATGTATTATGTATTATGTATTATGTATTATGTATTATGTATTATGTATTATGTATTATGTATTATGTATTATGTATTATGTATTATGTATTATGTATTATGTATTATGTATTATGTATTATGTATTATGTATTATGTATTATGTATTATGTATTATGTATTATGTATTATGTATTATGTATTATGTATTATGTATTATGTATTATGTATTATGTATTATGTATTATGTATTATGTATTATGTATTATGTATTATGTATTATGTATTATGTATTATGTATTATGTATTATGTATTATGTATTATGTATTATGTATTATGTATTATGTATTATGTATTATGTATTATGTATTATGTATTATGTATTATGTATTATGTATTATGTATTATGTATTATGTATTATGTATTATGTATTATGTATTATGTATTATGTATTATGTATTATGTATTATGTATTATGTATTATGTATTATGTATTATGTATTATGTATTATGTATTATGTATTATGTATTATGTATTATGTATTATGTATTATGTATTATGTATTATGTATTATGTATTATGTATTATGTATTATGTATTATGTATTATGTATTATGTATTATGTATTATGTATTATGTATTATGTATTATGTATTATGTATTATGTATTATGTATTATGTATTATGTATTATGTATTATGTATTATGTATTATGTATTATGTATTATGTATTATGTATTATGTATTATGTATTATGTATTATGTATTATGTATTATGTATTATGTATTATGTATTATGTATTATGTATTATGTATTATGTATTATGTATTATGTATTATGTATTATGTATTATGTATTATGTATTATGTATTATGTATTATGTATTATGTATTATGTATTATGTATTATGTATTTGGTCCCGGATCGGACGCCTCCCCAGGCGGTGGATAGGGGAACGCCTCCAAGGAGGTACCAGGGAAATCAAATACCCTGGGGTGAACCAAAACCAGCGCCTACTTAAGCCAAGGTGTCAAGGTACCGTGCCGATGGCTGAGTGGCCGGCCGGTGGTAAAGAGGCCGGTCGCAAACGGTCCCCATCGATGCCCGGGCAAGGTCGGTGTGTAAAAGTGCCTTACCCTGGTATGCGGCTCTGCCAGGGTGGACCATCCCTTCCGGCAATACTCGTGGGATTGGAAATGGAAAATTCAAAAAACAAAGAAAATAAAAACAAAACTAAGACTGATTCAGGAATTGAAGCCGCTGAATCAGAGAAAAAAAGAATAGAGGCTGAAACGGAGGCTAGACTGGCTGCGGAACTGCTTCAGTTCGGGAGGCAGTCGAGGGTGGCGAGATCACCGCCGCCTCTCCCGGGCAGGACAAGTAATAGCATGAGCGAAAAACACAAGAGCGCTGCTGACGCTGGCGAGGAGCCAGCCTCCGACGCCAACCCCGGCCTGGCTGGAGCTCCGGCGGTGGCCGCGGATCCTGTGGCTCCAAAGGCCACAGGGACGCCCTCAGACGGCAAAGGGGAGGCACTCATGGGGCAACTGGAGGCAGCTGTTAGCGCCTTTGACGACCAGCTGAAGGTCATGATAGATATCATTGCGGAAATGACGGCTGCGGTCAAGAGGCAGCCAAACGTAAACAATGCCATCAAGCTGGGACTGCCGAGGCTCGCGGAGTGCATAGACAAAGTGGCCTTCGCCAATAGAAAGACGGCCGAGGTGAGGACGGAACTCGCCAAGGGAACCCTCCGCCTCGGGTGGGTCTCTACAGCACCCGTGGAGGGCGACGGTCAGACGAAGCGGAAGGCCACAAGCTCCCCCAAAGACGACGGGAAGAGGAGCAATAAGAAGCCTCGCGCAGTCGCCGAGCCCACAACCGAGACCCAGTGGTCGGAGGTTGTGGGTAAGAGGAAGAAAAGACAGAGGGCGAAACTCCAAAAGCAAGAGCAGCAGGAGCCGGCCAAGGCAATAACGCCGGCTGAGGAAAACGGGGCCAAAAAGAAGAAGAAGAGGAAAAGGAGGAAGAGTAAAAAGCCCGACGCGGTACTCCTGACCCCCTCCGAAGGCTCCACCTTCGCGGAAGTCGTAAAGGCTATCCGGGAGAAGGTTGAGCCGACAAAAATCGGAGTGGAGGTCAGAGCGGTCCGGCAGACCCGGGCTGGCGGGGTACTGCTGGAGCTGGGCCACACCACCGCCGAAAATAAGGCGTCATTAGCAGGCGCCTTGAGATCGGCGATAGAGGGGAGGGGCACCGTCAGGGAGCTGGTGTCTAAGTCGCTACTAGAGGTCAGAGACTTCGACAGCTGGACGACGACGGCGGAGGTCGAGGAGGCCATCCGAAGGGTGCTCCCTGATGGTTACGCGGGGGAGATTTTGGTTTCCCTGACGAGGCCAAACGTCAGGCAGCAGCGCGTCGCCTTCGTCAGGATGGAGGAGGCTGCCGCGGAAAAGGTGCTGGAGGGCGGGCGCGTGCTCATTGGTTTCGTCCGGTGCCAGGTGAGACGCGGAACAGACGTGAAGCGTTGTTTCCGCTGTCTCGGGTACGGGCACCTTAGCACAACCTGCAAGGGTCCAGATAGGAGCAGCTTGTGCTACCGCTGCGGTGGAGCGGATCACAAGGGCGCGGGCTGTACAGCCGACCCCTCGTGCTTCCTATGTTCGGCGGGGAACATGGGAGACACAAACCACGTGGCGGGGTCGAAAGGCTGTAAGGCCTTCCGGGAGGTTTTGGGTAAGGCTTCGCGATGACCCGTATCCTACAAGCAAATCTCCACAGGAGTAGGACGGCCCATGACCTTCTAACCCAGCTCTGCACCGAGAAAGATGCTGATATAGTGATTATCAGCGAACAGTACCGGGAAAGGGCTGGGTTGGGATGGCATGCCGACGACCTCGGCACTGCGGCCATCTGGATCCCAAACCCACGAAACTTTTGTATCGAGGGAGTGGGATCCGGGTGCGGTTTTTGTCTGGGCGAAATGCAACGCCACGGTTTATGTGAGCGTGTATCTCACTCCAAACGACCGGATAGATGACTTCCAGGAAAAGCTGGACAGCCTGGAGGACGAACTTCGGATGGTGCAGGGAGACCTGGTGGTCGCCGGGGATTTCAACGCCAGAGCTATTGAATGGGGGGAGGCCCGGCCTAATTCCCGTGGAAGGAGGGTGATGGACATGGTGTCCCGGCTAGGACTAGTTGTCCTGAACACCGGGTCCTCGCCAACCTTCAGAAGGCCGGGCCATAGGGGGACGATTCCGGACATCTCCCTAGCCAACGAACATCTGGCAGCGCGAGTGGTAGACTGGAGGGTTATCGAAGACTTCACGGGAAGCGATCACCAGTACATCATGTTCTATGTACATGATGTGCGCCCGGCTACCACTGCTCGCGTGGCGCGCCCCCCCAGATGGAACGTCGGGGGAATGGATCCCGTGACGTTCTCCGCAGCTCTGGAGCGTGGCCAGCAATCCCTGCCCGCCATCCCCGAGGATCTATCGCCGTCTGAGCGAGCAGAACGGATGACCGCACGGACGATGCGAATCATCCGTGATGCTTGCGAAGAAGCAGTGCCGAGACGCGGGTCGAGTCGACGAGGTCGCCCTGCTTATTGGTGGACGGACGAGATCGCGGAGCTCCGCAGGACGTGCCTACGACTTCGCCGGCAGGTACAGAGGGCGAGAGTTCGCGATATCTACGCAGCCCCTCTGGCCGCAGCGTTTCAAGCGGCCAAAAAATCCCTCAAGCGAGCCATCAAAGATAGCCAGCGAAGATGCTGGAGGGCCCTCATGCAGGACGTGGACCGGGACCCGTGGGGACTGGGGTACAGGATTGTCACCAGGAGGCTGGGGGCTTTTGCTCAAGGGTCCCCCAGGGATCCAGTCGCTCTGGATGACATCGTAAGTACCCTTTTCCCCGCCCATCCGAGGCGACCGTCCGAGCTGCCACTGCCCTCGGACCTCGAAGAACCCCCCCCCCCTTCAGTGAAGAGGAGCTAATAGTGGCCGCTCGTTCGATGCGTAACCGGAAGGCTCCTGGTCCAGATGGCCTTCCAGCGGAAGTGGTGAAGGCAGTAGCTTCCAGTCACCCCTCTCTTTTGCTAGAGATGTACAACGCGTGCCTGAAGGCGGGCAGCTTCCCTGCTCGCTGGAAGATCGCGCGACTCGTGCTGATCAGCAAAGGAGGGGGGCCGGCAGACGCAGCGGCGTCCTACAGACCCCTGTGCATGCTGGACACGACGGGCAAGCTACTGGAGAGATTGCTACGGCCTCGCCTACACGAAGCCGTACGGGCGGCGGGTGACCTGGCCGCCAGACAGTTCGGCTTCCGACCGGGCCGCTCTACAATAGATGCGGTCCAGCAGGTGGTCGAGGTTGCCAGGTCGACTGAGCGGGGAAACCATCGCTCCCGACACGTGTGTCTGCTGGCCACACTGGACGTGAAGAACGCGTTCGGTTCGGTCAGGTGGGACAGGGCGCTCAGGGTGATGGAGCGTGACTTCAGACTCCCTCAGTACCTGCAAAGGATGCTGGGGGACTACCTGAATGAGCGCTTCATTGAATACGAAACGCAGGATGGCTTGCAGCGGAGGGAAGTAACGTCTGGGGCCGCCCAGGGCTCCATTCTGGGTCCTGACGTATGGAATATTTCCTACGACGGGCTCCTACGTCTGGAGATGCCCGAGGGTGTTTGCCTGGTTGGGTACGCTGACGACGTTGCGGTCATAATCACCGCAAGAGACGTGGAAGCCGCGCAGATGCTCCTCAACCAGGCAATGCGTAGAATCTCCTCCTGGATGGATGACTGCGGGCTTGAGCTTGCGGCTCATAAAACGGAGATCGTGTTACTCACGAAAAAGCGCATCAACGTGGTGCGCAATTTAGGGGTGGGAGACGCGACAATTGAGTCGGCGAGGGCGGTAAAGTACCTCGGAGTGACGCTTGATAACAAGTTGTCCTTCGGGGTACACGTACTGAAGGCGGCGGACAAGGCAGCGGAGGCGGTGGCGTCGCTTAGCAGGATCATGGCCAACGTGCATGGTTCCAGGCCCTGCATGCGGCGTCTACTAATGCGCACTGCCGAGTCCATCTTGCTCTACGGAGCAGAGGTGTGGGCCGATGCGCTGCGGTATGAAAAATACCGCAAGCGCATGGCCGCAGTACAGAGGCGTGCAGCTCTTCGTGTCGCGTGCTCCTATCGCACGGTCTCCCAGCCCGCGGTGCTGGTGGTCGCCGGAGTTATTCCGATAGACTTACTAGCCCAGGAGAGGCAGTTCGTCCACAGGGAGAGGAGTAGTTTGGGGAAAAGAGAGGCGGCGAGGGCCGCCAGGGCCAACACAATGGAGGTCTGGCAAACGCGCTGGGAGGGTGATCCTAGGGGTAGGTGGACAGCCCGCCTGATCGGCCAGCTGAACACCTGGGTTGACCGGGAGTTCGGCGAAGTCGATTACTACCTTACCCAATTTTTGACAGGTCACGGTCTTTTCCGATCGTACCTGAAGAAAATGGGTAAGGTGGCGGATGCCGCGTGCCCCTACGGGGATTCCGCTTCGGACGACGCCCACCATACATTCTTTGAATGTGTTAGGTGGGAGGCCGAACGAAGCGCGATGGAGGAGGGCCTCGGAAGCATGACCCCCGACATAATTGTTGGGACCATGCTACGAGGCCCTGAGAAATGGTCGAGGGTGGCGCGGTTTGTCCAGACCGTCCTAAAAACAAAGAAGACGGAGACGGAGGTTCGCTGGTCCGTCTCCACGGAGCCCTGGCATCTTCTTGCCCGTGATCGGAGGGACGCGAAAGGGTCATGTTGGTGACGCCCGCCCGAAGTAATGCCTCGCGGCGGTGCCGGGCTGGACCAAACGTCACCGAAAGGGGTGGTGAGTTTAGTCAGTAAAAATCTGACACTACCGTCTGAGGCCGGACCCTCAGCGGTGTCTATGAAGATTCTCACCACCCCTCGAAAAAAAAAAAAAAAAAAAAAAAAAAAAAATGTATTATGTATTATGTATTATGTATTATGTATTATGTATTATGTATTATGTATTATGTATTATGTATTATGTATTATGTATTATGTATTATGTATTATGTATTATGTATTATGTATTATGTATTATGTATTATGTATTATGTATTATGTATTATGTATTATGTATTATGTATTATGTATTATGTATTATGTATTATGTATTATGTATTATGTATTATGTATTATGTATTATGTATTATGTATTATGTATTATGTATTATGTATTATGTATTATGTATTATGTATTATGTATTATGTATTATGTATTATGTATTATGTATTATGTATTATGTATTATGTATTATGTATTATGTATTATGTATTATGTATTATGTATTATGTATTATGTATTATGTATTATGTATTATGTATTATGTATTATGTATTATGTATTATGTATTATGTATTATGTATTATGTATTATGTATTATGTATTATGTATTATGTATTATGTATTATGTATTATGTATTATGTATTATGTATTATGTATTATGTATTATGTATTATGTATTATGTATTATGTATTATGTATTATGTATTATGTATTATGTATTATGTATTATGTATTATGTATTATGTATTATGTATTATGTATTATGTATTATGTATTATGTATTATGTATTATGTATTATGTATTATGTATTATGTATTATGTATTATGTATTATGTATTATGTATTATGTATTATGTATTATGTATTATGTATTATGTATTATGTATTATGTATTATGTATTATGTATTATGTATTATGTATTATGTATTATGTATTATGTATTATGTATTATGTATTATGTATTATGTATTATGTATTATGTATTATGTATTATGTATTATGTATTATGTATTATGTATTATGTATTATGTATTATGTATTATGTATTATGTATTATGTATTATGTATTATGTATTATGTATTATGTATTATGTATTATGTATTATGTATTATGTATTATGTATTATGTATTATGTATTATGTATTTTTTTTTTTTTTTTTTTTTTTTTTTTTTTTCGAGGGGTGGTGAGAATCTTCATAGACACCGCTGAGGGTCCGGCCTCAGACGGTAGTGTCAGATTTTTACTGACTAAACTCACCACCCCTTTCGGTGACGTTTGGTCCCGCCCGGCACCGCCGCGAGGCATTACTTCGGGCGGGCGTCACCAACATGACCCTTTCGCGTCCCTCCGATCACGGGCAAGAAGATGCCAGGGCTCCGTGGAGACGGATCAGCGAACCTCCGTCTCCGTCTTCTTTGTTTTTAGGACGGTCTGGACAAACCGCGCCATCCTCGACCATTTCTCAGGGCCTCGTAGCATGGTCCCAACAATTATGTCGGGGGTCATGCTTCCGAGGCCCTCCTCCATCGCGCTTCGTTCGGCCTCCCACCTAACACATTCAAAGAATGTATGGTGGGCGTCGTCCGAAGCGGAATCCCCGTAGGGGCACGCGGCATCCGCCACCTTACCCATTTTCTTCAGGTACGATCGGAAAAGACCGTGACCTGTCAAAAATTGGGTAAGGTAGTAATCGACTTCGCCGAACTCCCGGTCAACCCAGGTGTTCAGCTGGCCGATCAGGCGGGCTGTCCACCTACCCCTAGGATCACCCTCCCAGCGCGTTTGCCAGACCTCCATTGTGTTGGCCCTGGCGGCCCTCGCCGCCTCTCTTTTCCCCAAACTACTCCTCTCCCTGTGGACGAACTGCCTCTCCTGGGCTAGTAAGTCTATCGGAATAACTCCGGCGACCACCAGCACCGCGGGCTCGGAGACCGTGCGATAGGAGCACGCGACACGAAGAGCTGCACGCCTCTGTACTGCGGCCATGCGCTTGCGGTATTTTTCATACCGCAGCGCATCGGCCCACACCTCTGCTCCGTAGAGCAAGATGGACTCGGCAGTGCGCATTAGTAGACGCCGCATGCAGGGCCTGGGACCATGCACGTTGGCCATGATCCTGCTAAGCGACGCCACCGCCGCCGCTGCCTTGTCCGCCGCCTTCAGTACGTGTACCCCGAAGGACAACTTGTTATCAAGCGTCACTCCGAGGTACTTTACCGCCCTCGCCGACTCCATTGTCGCGTCTCCCACCCCGAAATTGCGCACCACGTTGATGCGCTTTTTCGTGAGTAACACGATCTCCGTTTTATGAGCCGCAAGCTCAAGCCCGCAGTCATCCATCCAGGAGGAGATTCTACGCATTGCCTGGTTGAGGAGCATCTGCGCGGCTTCCACGTCTCTTGCGGTGATTATGACCGCAACGTCGTCAGCGTACCCAACCAGGCAAACACCCTCGGGCATCTCCAGACGTAGGAGCCCGTCGTAGGAAATATTCCATACGTCAGGACCCAGAATGGTGCCCTGGGCGGCCCCAGACGTTACTTCCCTCCGTTGCAAGCCATCCTGCGTTTCGTATTCAATGAAGCGCTCATTCAGGTAGTCCCCCAGCATCCTTTGCAGGTACTGAGGGAGTCTGAAGTCACGCTCCATCACCCTGAGCGCCCTGTCCCACCTGACCGAACCGAACGCGTTCTTCACGTCCAGTGTGGCCAGCAGACACACGTGTCGGGAGCGATGGTTTCCCCGCTCAGTCGACCTGGCAACCTCGACCACCTGCTGAACCGCATCTATTGTAGAGCGGCCCGGTCGGAAGCCGAACTGTCTGGCGGCCAGGTCACCCGCCGCCCGTACGGCTTCGTGTAGGCGAGGCCGTAGCAATCTCTCCAGTAGCTTCCCCGTCGTGTCCAGCATGCACAGGGGTCTGTAGGACGCCGCTGCGTCTGCCGGCCCCCCTCCTTTGCTGATCAGCACGAGTCGCGCGATCTTCCAGCGAGCAGGGAAGCTGCCCGCCTTCAGGCACGCGTTGTACATCTCTAGCAAAAGAGAGGGGTGACTGGAAGCTACTGCCTTCACCACTTCCGCTGGAAGGCCATCTGGACCAGGAGCCTTCCGGTTACGCATCGAACGAGCGGCCACTATTAGCTCCTCTTCACTGAAGGGGGGGGGGGTTCTTCGAGGTCCGAGGGCAGTGGCAGCTCGGACGGTCGCCTCGGATGGGCGGGGAAAAGGGTACTTACGATGTCATCCAGAGCGACTGGATCCCTGGGGGACCCTTGAACAAAAGCCCCCAGCCTCCTGGTGACAATCCTGTACCCCAGTCCCCACGGGTCCCGGTCCACGTCCTGCATGAGGGCCCTCCAGCATCTTCGCTGGCTATCTTTGATGGCTCGCTTGAGGGATTTTTTGGCCGCTTGAAACGCTGCGGCCAGAGGGGCTGCGTAGATATCGCGAACTCTCGCCCTCTGTACCTGCCGGCGAAGTCGTAGGCACGTCCTGCGGAGCTCCGCGATCTCGTCCGTCCACCAATAAGCAGGGCGACCTCGCCGACTCGACCCGCGTCTCGGCACTGCTTCTTCGCAAGCATCACGGATGATTCGCATCGTCCGTGCGGTCATCCGTTCTGCTCGCTCAGACGGCGATAGATCCTCGGGGATGGCGGGCAGGGATTGCTGGCCACGCTCCAGAGCTGCGGAGAACGTCACGGGATCCATTCCCCCGACGTTCCATCTGGGGGGGCGCGCCACGCGAGCAGTGGTAGCCGGGCGCACATCATGTACATAGAACATGATGTACTGGTGATCGCTTCCCGTGAAGTCTTCGATAACCCTCCAGTCTACCACTCGCGCTGCCAGATGTTCGTTGGCTAGGGAGATGTCCGGAATCGTCCCCCTATGGCCCGGCCTTCTGAAGGTTGGCGAGGACCCGGTGTTCAGGACAACTAGTCCTAGCCGGGACACCATGTCCATCACCCTCCTTCCACGGGAATTAGGCCGGGCCTCCCCCCATTCAATAGCTCTGGCGTTAAAATCCCCGGCGACCACCAGGTCTCCCTGCACCATCCGAAGTTCGTCCTCCAGGCTGTCCAGCTTTTCCTGGAAGTCATCTATCCGGTCATTTGGAGTGAGATACACGCTCACATAAACCGTGGCGTTGCATTTCGCCCAGACAAAACCGCACCCGGATCCCACTCCCTCGATACAAAAGTTTCGTGGGTTTGGGATCCAGATGGCCGCAGTGCCGAGGTCGTCGGCATGCCATCCCAACCCAGCCCTTTCCCGGTACTGTTCGCTGATAATCACTATATCAGCATCTTTCTCGGTGCAGAGCTGGGTTAGAAGGTCATGGGCCGTCCTACTCCTGTGGAGATTTGCTTGTAGGATACGGGTCATCGCGAAGCCTTACCCAAAACCTCCCGGAAGGCCTTACAGCCTTTCGACCCCGCCACGTGGTTTGTGTCTCCCATGTTCCCCGCCGAACATAGGAAGCACGAGGGGTCGGCTGTACAGCCCGCGCCCTTGTGATCCGCTCCACCGCAGCGGTAGCACAAGCTGCTCCTATCTGGACCCTTGCAGGTTGTGCTAAGGTGCCCGTACCCGAGACAGCGGAAACAACGCTTCACGTCTGTTCCGCGTCTCACCTGGCACCGGACGAAACCAATGAGCACGCGCCCGCCCTCCAGCACCTTTTCCGCGGCAGCCTCCTCCATCCTGACGAAGGCGACGCGCTGCTGCCTGACGTTTGGCCTCGTCAGGGAAACCAAAATCTCCCCCGCGTAACCATCAGGGAGCACCCTTCGGATGGCCTCCTCGACCTCCGCCGTCGTCGTCCAGCTGTCGAAGTCTCTGACCTCTAGTAGCGACTTAGACACCAGCTCCCTGACGGTGCCCCTCCCCTCTATCGCCGATCTCAAGGCGCCTGCTAATGACGCCTTATTTTCGGCGGTGGTGTGGCCCAGCTCCAGCAGTACCCCGCCAGCCCGGGTCTGCCGGACCGCTCTGACCTCCACTCCGATTTTTGTCGGCTCAACCTTCTCCCGGATAGCCTTTACGACTTCCGCGAAGGTGGAGCCTTCGGAGGGGGTCAGGAGTACCGCGTCGGGCTTTTTACTCTTCCTCCTTTTCCTCTTCCTCTTCTTTTTGGACCCGTTTTCCTCAGCCGGCGTTATTGCCTTGGCCGGCTCCTGCTGCTCTTGCTTTTGGAGTTTCGCCCTCTGTCTTTTCTTCCTCTTACCCACAACCTCCGACCACTGGGTCTCGGTTGTGGGCTCGGCGACTGCGCGAGGCTTCTTATTGCTCCTCTTCCCGTCGTCTTTGGGGGAGCTTGTGGCCTTCCGCTTCGTCTGACCGTCGCCCTCCACGGGTGCTGTAGGGACCCACCCGAGGCGGAGGGTTCCCTTGGCGAGTTCCGTCCTCACCTCGGCCGTCTTTCTATTGGCGAAGGCCACTTTGTCTATGCACTCCGCGAGCCTCGGCAGTCCCAGCTTGATGGCATTGTTTACGTTTGGCTGCCTCTTGACCGCAGCCGTCATTTCCGCAATGATATCTATCATGACCTTCAGCTGGTCGTCAAAGGCGCTAACAGCTGCCTCCAGTTGCCCCATGAGTGCCTCCCCTTTGCCGTCTGAGGGCGTCCCTGTGGCCTTTGGAGCCACAGGATCCGCGGCCACCGCCGGAGCTCCAGCCAGGCCGGGGTTGGCGTCGGAGGCTGGCTCCTCGCCAGCGTCAGCAGCGCTCTTGTGTTTTTCGCTCATGCTATTACTTGTCCTGCCCGGGAGAGGCGGCGGTGATCTCGCCACCCTCGACTGCCTCCCGAACTGAAGCAGTTCCGCAGCCAGTCTAGCCTCCGTTTCAGCCTCTATTCTTTTTTTCTCTGATTCAGCGGCTTCAATTCCTGAATCAGTCTTAGTTTTGTTTTTATTTTCTTTGTTTTTTGAATTTTCCATTTCCAATCCCACGAGTATTGCCGGAAGGGATGGTCCACCCTGGCAGAGCCGCATACCAGGGTAAGGCACTTTTACACACCGACCTTGCCCGGGCATCGATGGGGACCGTTTGCGACCGGCCTCTTTACCACCGGCCGGCCACTCAGCCATCGGCACGGTACCTTGAGACCTTGGCTTAAGTGGGCGCTGGTTTTGGTTCACCCCAGGGTATTTGATTTCCCTGGTACCTCCTTGGAGGCGTTCCCCTATCCACCGCCTGGGGAGGCGTCCGATCCGGGACCAGCAAAACCCGGCACCCGAAGGACGGATGTATTATGTATTATGTATTATGTATTATGTATTATGTATTATGTATTATGTATTATGTATTATGTATTATGTATTATGTATTATGTATTATGTATTATGTATTATGTATTATGTATTATGTATTATGTATTATGTATTATGTATTATGTATTATGTATTATGTATTATGTATTATGTATTATGTATTATGTATTATGTATTATGTATTATGTATTATGTATTATGTATTATGTATTATGTATTATGTATTATGTATTATGTATTATGTATTATGTATTATGTATTATGTATTATGTATTATGTATTATGTATTATGTATTATGTATTATGTATTATGTATTATGTATTATGTATTATGTATTATGTATTATGTATTATGTATTATGTATTATGTATTATGTATTATGTATTATGTATTATGTATTATGTATTATGTATTATGTATTATGTATTATGTATTATGTATTATGTATTATGTATTATGTATTATGTATTATGTATTATGTATTATGTATTATGTATTATGTATTATGTATTATGTATTATGTATTATGTATTATGTATTATGTATTATGTATTATGTATTATGTATTATGTATTATGTATTATGTATTATGTATTATGTATTATGTATTATGTATTATGTATTATGTATTATGTATTATGTATTATGTATTATGTATTATGTATTATGTATTATGTATTATGTATTATGTATTATGTATTATGTATTATGTATTATGTATTATGTATTATGTATTATGTATTATGTATTATGTATTATGTATTATGTATTATGTTTTTGTATTATGTATTATGTATTATGTATTATGTATTATGTATTATGTATTATGTATTATGTATTATGTATTATGTATTATGTAATTATGTATTATGTATTATGTATTTTTTTTTTTTTTTTTTTTTTTTGCGAGGGGTGGTGAGAATCTTCAAAAGACACCGCTGAGGATCCGCACTCAGACGGTAGTGTCAGATTTTTACTGACTAAACTCACCACCCCTTTCGGTGACGTTTGGCCCCGCCCGGCACCGCCGCGAGGCATTACTTCGGGCGGGCGTCACCAACTAGACGATTACGCGTCCCTCCCGTTGCGCGTGAAGATGCCAGAGCTGCGTGGAGACAGATTAATGACCTTCCGTCTCCCTCTTCTTCGTTTTTAGGACGGTCTGGACGAAACGCGCACCGTCAACCATTCCTGGGGGCCTCGTAGCATGATCCCAACAATTGTGTCGGGGGTCACGCTTCCGAGCCCCTCCTCCATCCCGCCTCGTTCGGCCTCCCACCTAATGCATTCAAAGAATTATGGTGGGCGTCGTCCGAAGCGGAGTCCCCGTAAGGGCATGCGGCATCCGCCACCTTACCCATTTTCCTCAGGTACGCACGGAAAAGACCGTGCCCTGTCAGAAATTGGGTAAGGTAGTAATCGACCTCGCCGAACTCCCGGTCTACCCAAGTGCTCAGCTGGCCGATCAGGCGGGCTGTCCACCTGCCCCTGGGATCACCCTCCCAGCGCGTTTGCCAGACCTCCATGGTGTTGGCCCTGGCAGCCCTCGCCGCCTCGCGTTTCCCCATCCTGCTCCTTTCTCGGCGGACGGACTGTCTCTCCTGGGCTAGCAGGTCGATCGGGATGACTCCGGCGACCACCAGCACTGCGGGCTCGGAGACCGTGCGGTAGGAGCACGCGACACGAAGAGCTCCCCGTCTCTGCACTGCAGCCATGCGCTTGCGGTATTTTTCATACCGCAGCGCATCGGCCCACACCTCTGCTCCGTAGAGCAAGATGGATTCGGCGGTGCGCATGAGCAGTCGTCGCATGCAGGGTCTGGGGCCATGCACGTTGGCCATGATCCTGCTAAGCGACGCCACCACCGCCGCCGCCTTGTCCGCCGCCCTCAGCACATGTACCCCGAAGGACAACTTGTTGTCAAGCGTCACTCCGAGGTACTTCACCGTCCTCGTCGACCCGATTGTCGCGTCTCCCACCCCGAAATTGCGCAGCACATTGATGCGCTTTTTCGTGAGTAACACGATCTCCGTTTTGTGAGCTGCAAGCTCGAGCCCGCAGTCGTCCATCCAGGAGGAAATTCTACGCATTGCCTGGTTGAGGCGCATCTGCGCAGCGTCGACATCTCTCGCAGTGATAATCACCGCGACGTCGTCCGCGTACCCAACCAGGAAAACACCCTCGGGCATCTCCAGACGCAGGAGCCCGTCGTAGGAAATATTCCAAACGTCGGGGCCCAGAATGGAGCCCTGGGCGGCCCCGGATGTTACTTCCCTCCGTTGCAAGCCATCACGCGTTTCGTATTCGATGAAGCGCTCATTCAGGTAGTCCCCCAGCATCCTTTGCAGGTACTGAGGGAGTCTGAAGTCACGCTCCATCACCCTGAGCGCCCTGTCCCACCTGACCGAACCGAACGCGTTCTTCACGTCCAGTGTGGCCAGCAAACACACGTGTCGGGAGCGATGGTTTCCCCGCTCAGTCGACCTGGCAACCTCGACCACCTGCTGGACCGCATCTATTGTAGAGCGGCCCGGTCGGAAGCCGAACTGTCTGGCGGCCAGGTCACCCGCCGCCCGTACGGCCTCGTGCAGGCGGGGCCGTAACAGTCTCTCCAGTAGCTTCCCCGTCGTGTCCAGCATGCACAGGGGTCTGTAGGACGCCGCTGCGTCTGCCGGCCCCCCTCCTTTGCTGATCAGCACAAGTCGTGCGGTCTTCCAGCGAGCAGGGAAACTGCCCGCCTTCAGGCACGAGTTGTACATCTCCAGCAAAAGAGAGGGGTGACTGGAAGCTACTGCCTTCACCACTTCAGCTGGAAGGCCATCTGGACCTGGAGCCTTCCGGTTTCGCATCGAACGAGCGGCCACTATCAGCTCCTCTTCACTGAAGGGGGGGGGTCTTCGAGGTCCGAGGGCAGTGGTAGCTCGAAAGATCGCCGCGGATGGGCGGGGAAAAGGGTACTTATGATGTCGTCCAAAGTGGCTGGATCCCTAGGGGACCCTTGAGCAAAGGCTCCCAGCCTCTTCGTGACAATCCTGTACCCCAGTCCCCACGGGTCCCGGTCCACATCCTGCATTAGGGCCCTCCAGCATCTCCGCTGGCTATCCTTGATGGCTCGCTTGAGGGATTTTTTGGCCGCTTGGAACGCTGCGGCCAAAGGAGCTGCGTAGATATCCCGAACTCTCGCCCTCTGTACCTGCCGACGGAGTCGTAGGCACGTCCTGCGGAGTTCCGCGATCTCGTCCGTCCACCAGTATGCGGTCGGCCTCGTCGGCTCGACCCGCGTCTCGGCACTGCTTCCTCGCAAGCATCTCGGATGATTCGCATTGTCCGTGCGGTCACCCGTTCCGCTCGCTCGGATGGCGATAGATCCTCGGGGATGGCGGGCAGGGATTGCTGGCCACGCTCCAGAGCTGCGGAGAACGTCGCGGGATTTATTCCCCTAACGTTCCATCTGGGGGGCGCGCTACACGAGCAGTGGTAGCCGGTCGCACATCATGTACCTGGAACATGATGTACTGGTGATCGCTTCCCGTGAAGTCCTCGATCACCCTCCAGTCTACCACTCGCGCTGCCAGATGTTCGTTGGCTAGGGAGATGTCCGGAATCGTCCCCCTATGGCCCGGCCTTCTGAAGGTTGGCGAGGACCCGGTGTTTAGGACAACTAGTCCTAGCCGGGACACCATGTCCATCACCCTCCTTCCACGGGAATTAGGCCGGGCCTCCCCCCATTCAATAGCTCTGGCGTTGAAGTCCCCGGCGACCACCAGGTCTCCCTGCACCATCCGAAGTTCGTCCTCCAGGCTGTCCAGCTTTTCCTGGAAGTCATCTATCCGGTCGTTTGGAGTGAGATACACGCTCACATAAACCGTGGCGTTGCATTTCACCCAGACAAAACCGCACCCGGATCCCACTCCCTCGATACAAAAGTTCGTGGGTTTGGGATCCAGATGGCCGCAGTGCCGAGGTTGTCGGCATGCCATCCCAACCCTGCTCTTTCCCGGTACTGTTCGCTGATAAGTACCATATCAGCGCCTTTCTCGGTGCAGAGCTGGGTTAGGAGGTCATGGGCCGTCCTGCTCCTGTGGAGATTCGCCTGCAGAATGCGGGTCATCGCGAGGCCTTGACCGAAACCTCCCGAAAGGCTTTACAGCCTCTTGACCCCGCCACGTGGTTTGTGTTCCTCATGTTCCCCGCGGAACATAGGAAGCACAAGGGGTCAGCTGTGCAGCCCGCGCCCTTGTGGTCCGCCCCGCCACAGCGGTAGCACAACCTGCTCCGATCCGGTCCCTTGCAGGCTGAGCTAAGATGCCCGTATCCGAGGCAGCGGAAGCAGCGCTTCACGTCTACCCCGCGCCTCACTTGGCATCTGACGAAGCCAATTGTAACCCGCCCGCTCTCGAGGATCTTCGAGGCAGCGGCCTCCTCTAACCTGACGAAGGCCAGGCGTTGCTGCCTGGCGTTTGGCCTTGTTAGACCGACCGTGATTTCCCCCCTGTAGTCAGGGAGCGCCCCTCTCAGCGCCCCCTCTATCTCCTCCGCCGTCGTCCAGCTGTCAAAGTCTATAACTTCCAACAGGGACCTCGGCACCAGCTCCCTTACGGTGCCCGTGCCGCCTACCGCCGTTCTCAAGGCGCTTGCCAGTGACGCCTTGTTTTCGGCGGTAGCCCGCCCCAGTTCCAGGAGAACCCCGCCGGCCCTGGTCTGCCGGACCGCTCTGACTTCCACTCCGATTTTCGTCGGCTCAACCTTCTCTCGGATAGCCTTGACGACTTCCGCGAAGGTGGAGCCTTCGGAGGGGGTCAGAAGCACCGCGTCGGGCTTTTTCTTTTTCCTTCCTCCTCTGCGCCTTTTCCTCTTCCTCCGCTTGATAGCCGCGGGCTCCCGTTGGTCCTGC